>OX465103.1:3348959-3418959 GCA_949987565.1 Luidia sarsii
GGGAAACAGAAAGAGGGCAGAGAGAGAGAGTGAGAGAGAGAGAGACAGAGAGAGACAGAGGCAAAGAGAGAGAGACCAAAAAAAAATCTTGGGGCCCCAAGATCTTGATCGTCCCAGTGAGACATGATCTTCCTCCTCCGTTCCCCAGTCCTGCCAAATTATTGAGCGGCCTCCGGGAGGAATCGCTCAGACTGGAGCGCCCGTTACTTCGAAGAAAAAAAAGAAAAGAAAAAAAAACACTCCAAAATTAATCTTATGAAAAGCGACGACAACCCGCACAATAAGCTTTTCCATATCACTTTCTCCTTCTCCCTCCAGACTTATTCCTTCATTTATGCTTTCATATCGCCCTTATTTTGTCAAAAACACAGCTGTTTTAGCAAGAGTGAAAGCAAGACGTTTTGAGGATATTGGGTTCAGCTTTGTATTATTTTTTTTTTATCCAAAATGTCTGCAATTTGCCCATCACAAAATGTCAGAATGTCCATTAGAAAATGGACCGCTATCATAATGGTCATTGGGAAGAGCCATTTTTTTTTGAAATGGTTATGAAGTTTATTTTTTACTGTAATAGTTTATTGTTTTACTTTCTTTTTGTGGTCATGTTTGTTGTAAATGGCTTTGAGGTTTTACATAAGGTTCTATTATACATATCTATTAGTATTATTATTATTATTATTATTATTATGATCTCATATGTTCGTAGAGTCTGGTGCTGAAGAAGAAAGGGAAAGATGTACATTGGGCGAGCATTGGTGAGGCTGGGTCCCAGCCGTGCAGACGAGTGAGAGAGAAAAACACAAAACAAAACCTGCATTTCCGTCGCTCTCTAGAAATTCAGGCATGGCTGAAAATCAGGCATGGCTGACATGCAGACAGAGATGGCGGGCTAAGCTCAGCAGGGGCCAGCGAAGATGCTGCCCTCGGTGAATATTCTGCACTGGACATGGGCTCTGCATGCGCGCACAGCTTAGATTTCTTGCCGTACTTTTTCTTGCTATAAAAAAAGGGAGTCTGTCATCGGACAGGTTATTTTCGTCGGGATCAAAGTGGGACGGGGAAGTCGCAATGGAGAATCTGCAGCGCCTCTGCGAAGGTGGCAACGTATACTTTGATACATAAACGAGTTTGGGTACGCCGTGGACCGGCTAGCTTGATATTCCCTGGGTCACAAATCTGATGTGGGAATGCTTCTAACAGACTGTAATGTAACTCTGGCTTTGAGAAAGGTCCTGCTAGGATCGAAACGTCGGGCCCGCTCAATTTTGAGACTGCAATGTACATGCATAATGAAGAAACAGGAAAAAAAATCCTTTATAGCGCAAATTTCTTTGCACACTGCTACGTACGGTGTCTGTACGGCAGAAGACGGGAACAAGAACTCTGAAATCATGAGCAGAGGAGGCAAAGGAAATACGTCTCAAAAGTGCATTGAATTATAAACATAAGTTTCCAATTAGTTTGCCTCAGTTTGCGATTAACTGCCGTCACTTTTAGTCTTTCCTTTCTTCCTTCGTACTTCCGTCAGAAAACCCATTTCTGTTCTATTTCTACCTCAGTCAGGGTCTTAAATCAATTACGAGAAAAGAATCTCAAAGATTAGAGGGCATGACATTTCTATCCTAGCAGGACCTTTCTCAAAGGCTTTCTTTGGCTTTTAGAAAGGTCCTGTTAGGAACGAAAAGTCAGGGACAATGTTTCCACCAAGTTTGGTTAAGAACGGTCATTCCATATTGCTAAAATACTGTTTAGAATCCACCCGTGGTTTGTCTATGGGATTTGGGGCCGAAGAAGAAGAGAAAAAAAAATCAGAACAAAAAATATGCCTTTTCCGTTAAGACGGAAAAGCCAATAATTTGCACTCTCTCCAGTATCAGTCTGTTCGATAGCGCATTACATAAACAGACATTTTAGGCAATTTAACACACGTGGAAGGCAAAACAAACATTAGATTATCATTCAATAAATAGAGACAAATAATTACATTACATCAATAAAAAACATTTAAAAAGATGAACGCAGGATGACATACAGCCATCTGTGCGTGTCATTACAATAATACTACAGTACTCGCGTGTATAAAGCACAAACCATTCCACGTACAGGTGACCAAGGGCGGCAACTACATGAAACGATCGCAGTCATAATGAAAGTCGACTGACTGATGATACTGCGAGTGTTCAAGGAAACATTTCTCTTGACCCCAAGATTAGGATGGAGAAGAACTTTGTGAGGAAATCTGCAGACAAGCTCTTCACCCGAGCTTTTGTCTCGGTCTATTAGTATCCAGGTTTAGCCAAATTTAAATCCTTAAGCAACCCACTTGAAAGAAAATAGGGGCCACTTGAAAAAAAAAATAAAAAAAATTAGCAGCCAGTTGTAAATTTGGCCCAACTGGCTGCTTGAGAGAATAAACAAGGTTGAACTTTGTAAAAGCCAAGCTCCAGACAAATCAATTTGCTCTTCTAATTGCTCCAGCCACCGGATTGCAAAAAAAGGAGTGCTGTCGCTGCCAGCATCAAATTCAATCCGATTGCCAATTTTGGACAAGAGTCAAAAACAGAAAGAAAGTAGGCTGGCAACAGGAATGAATGAGGTCGAACACTCAGACGCACGGGATAAGGATTTTGATGAAAAAAAAAAAAAGACGAAGAAGTGATTCTGAGTAAATTGACCCAAGTCAGAAGCACATCTCTGTCATCTTTTTTTTTTATTTGAGGAAAAGAAATTCAAATCCAAGTTGCGCAGTTCAAATGCATTAGCAAGGGGGTGGGGTTGGGGGATGAGAGATGGATTTCATGGCTACTGTAAGCACGACTCAGTGTGCTTACATAGAAAAGGCTCCACTTATGTATGCCAATCAAACAGCACCACTACTCCCCCAGGCCTAAATGCTCCCCCCTCCCTCCCTGAAAAAAAGAAAAGAAAAGAAGAAATAAATAGATAGACCAGTAGACAAGTAGTCCAGGCATACTCAGCAAATATTTGCTGGCGTAAGATTAATACACTCGGCTGATTTGTCTGTGAGTGTCTGCAAGTCCACGTGTCTTGCATGGCTGGCTGTCAGGCTGGTGGATTGGTTGGTTGGTCATAACGAAAACCGAATCGCGACCTTGAATTTATTTTCTCCTTCTGAATTTCGTTTCGCACCCTGTCTCTATCAATCAAATAAGGCCGTGTGATGTGACTTGATATGCAGATCTGATTTCAGCAAAACAAGATTGTTCTTGTTTTTTTTTCCGTTTAAAAATGACAGGATTGGACCTCAATCTGTCTCCCTTGTCGACGGCTTTCTCAGTCTGTGTCAACTGACGTTTGCACTCGGGCATCAACTAGGCTTCCATTGTGATATCGTAATCATGGCATACTTTGAATCTGCAATTACCCACTGCACATGATCAACCACAAAGCCTCGGCAGGCTGGTTGGTCAAGAGGGTAAGGCATTCTGTGCTAGAAAGCAGGAGTCACAGGTTCAAATTCCCACCAAAACTGTCAGGGTTTCCTCTTTCCCATCTAGTGGAGGGGGGGGGGTGCTTGTCAGAAGCAATTAACCATTTACTGCCATAAATCCTGCGGATCCTAAACTCTATCCCCCCCCCCCCCCCGAGTATCAGTTGTAAAAATGTGACCCGGCACAGCATAATGAGGAATAACCCCCACTTTTGAGATTTTGAGATATTCTAATGATGTGAAAGAGAATACCATTTAGCTTTCAAATAATATCAAAATATAATATCCTCTAATAATTAAAATTTCCGAAAATACAAAAAAAAAAAAAATTATTTGTAATCGAATTGTGAAGATACTTTAACTTCAGGCGTTGTTTACTCAAAATGTGTTTTGGTGGGATATTCCTCATGTCGTTGTGCCGGGTCACAAATGTGAAATTAAGTGGTGTATTTGAAAACTTATTTCCCATTTTCTGACCACTTTTCTCCGATAACACTATTACTTGGAATGGTAAGACAGTATACCACATAAGATAGTCAAGTAAGTGTAACTGTAAGCCATAGACAGGGAACCATTAATTTGATCAAACCCCTGTACCCCAATACGAGCTGCAAATGTCACTAAATATAGACAAGGGCTGGATAGCTCAGACTGTAAGAGCGCTGGTACGCAAAACTAAATGTCTCAGGATGAAGCCCCAATCCAGTCAAAGTTTTCTTTGCCAAATTTCAATTTTTTTTTTCAAAAAGTTACCAATCAGTTTTCCCTTTGTTTGACTTTATAGTCTTAATACAAAAATTATTACTAATAAAGTAATTTAGCAACGTGTGTTAAGTGTTTTCAATGCCATTTTTTTTTGGGGGGGGGGAGGGGTGAATCTGCAGCCAACAGTCATTGTACACATCTTTTTTAAAGACACATTTAGGGAAAAAAACCTCCCTTTTGAAAGATGATTATCTTCGAAAGCCATCTTTCAAACAAGTCAAGTCCACCCCCCCCTCCCCCATGAAAAATATCTTCTCTCAGAATAGAAGTCTTTCCTTCAAGGTATGCTTGAGGGAGGACATTTTTTGTTCCCTTTTCCAATTGGAGATATCAGTGGGAGATGACTCTTGGCGTACAGATTCTGAGATATAATGTCACGGAATGGATGGATATATAGACGTCAGAAGAAGATCCGAAGTGTTCCATCAAGACCAAGAATGCTGAGCAGAGAAACTGCAAAGTGCCGACGGCTATTTCCTTTCGGTAAAAGCATCCGCAAAAGATGAGGTTTCTATGAAAAACTGGTTTGGCAGTGGATAACCCATTCTGTACACTCACTTGTCACTAGTGCAAATCCACATAGCTGTCCACAATGTCAACAAAATGTTTGTACTCAGTAACCCCTTAAAGCCCCTACACAACATTGGTAAGATCGAAAAACAGAAATGTTCACAGATTTACATGAAACATCTTCAATATAATTTGGAGATGGTTACGGTAGAAACCTCGCACTGAAATATTTCTGCCTAAAATGTTGTATTTTGGGAGAAAAGAATAAAATTAATCGTTTACGTCTCACCGAGATCTAAACTATTTTTCAGAACAGAGCGTCGTTGAATGCTGCATTCTCGCGAAACAAATGAAGCGGTTTTCACGATTTTCTGGAGACTCGGTTGGCAGATTGAGCTGAAATGTTCACAGGTGTGCTATTTCGTGCATATGTTGGATCAGAGAACGTATGGATGCTATTCTTTGACCTCGAACAATGTTGTGTAGGGGCTTTAATCTCTCTTTAAAAAAAAAAATCCACATAAAATTTGCAGATTTCAGAACTGTTTGCAAAAAGAAAAATTGCCAAACATAACACTGTTCCCCCACAATCTTTTCCAACAATGCCATGAAATTTTTTATCAGTGTGTCTGTGGATTCGGGTCATTGGATCTCCATCCCACAAAATTCACCATTTTTGAGCTTCAATCGAGAAATTTCATGAAAGGAAATGATGAGTTCATTTCTGAGGCAAAAAAATACTCTTTCTTTATGGAAGGGGATTGGTGTGAAGAACGGATGCTGTTTGCTGCATGAGGCAAAGGCATGGTGTGTGCGGCGGCCGGACAAGAAACGGTCAAACACCTCCGCCTCTCTCTCCCTACCTTCATTAAACACTGAGACAGGTACTCATTGCCATGGCGACTGGACGTGTGCATCACCTCCCCGACGATGGACCCTCTCCCCCTGTCCTCCTACCTACCCCCCAACCTCAATTTCTGCTTGGCCCTTACATATTCCAATCTAATCCAATCAAACACGAGCCTCTTGAATCCCCTCAGGAGGAGAGAAGGCAAAGGGTTACAGGGGGAAAAGGAGACAGAAATAAGAAAGGGGAAACCAGAGGGAGAGATAGAGGGGTATTAATTTCCTGGGGAAAAAAATGGCATCTGGAAACAGAGGGCTATTGACAGTCTGACACCTACCAGTAGCAGCAACAGAGGAAGAAGTATAAGAAGAAGATGAAGAGGAAGATGACGAAGACAAGGAAGAAGTATAAGACAAAGGAGACGGAGAAGATGGAGAAGACGATGATGAAGAAGAGGAAGACGAGGAAGAAGTATAAGAAGAAGATGAAGAGGAAGACGAGGAAGAAGACAAAGACAAGGAATAAATATAAGACGAAGGAGACGGAGAAGATGAGGAAGATGAAGAGGAAGAAGATAAAGACAAGAAGTATAAGAAGAGGAAAAAGAAGACGAACAAGATGAAGAAGAAGACGAAGAAGAAGACTCCTTTTTTCTTGAGTTTTCAAAAGGAAAACTTTATTTCATTCCTTTGAAAATGACCACAAAAAAACCCAAACCAAATAAACAATATTTACAAGTAAAAGACTTAAAATTAAATAAATGAATATAACATAATTAAGCAATAAACATAGAAGAAAAAAATAAGTATAATAGTGAAACATAAATGAGAGGTGTTTTGTAAAACAATTGAAAGGAAGTTGTCAAAGTACAGTAATAAACCTGTGACAGATCTCTCCAGGAGAAGATGAAGATGAAGAAGACGAAGATAAAGAAGAAGACGACGAAGAAGATGATGAAGAAGACAAAGATGAAGACAACGAAGAAGGAGATGATGAAGAAGGAGATGAAGGAGAAGATCAAGAACAAGAAGAAGACAAAGAATAATGAGCGGAGGAGAAGAAGGAGAAGGAGGAGGAGAAGGAGAAGAAGGAGGAGAAGGAGAAGGAGAAGGAGAAGGAGAAGAAGGAGGAGAAGGAGAAGGAGAAGGAGAAGGAGAAAAAGGAGGAGAAGGAGAAGAAGGAGAAGGAGGAGAAGGGGAAGGAGAAGGAGGAGGAGAAGGAGAAGGAGAAGGAGGAGGAGAAGGAGAAGAAGGAGAAGGAGAAGGAGAAGGAGAAAAAGGAGGAGAAGGAGAAGGAGAAGGAGGAGAAGGAGAAGGAGAAAAGGGAGGAGGAGAAGAAGGAGGAGAAGGAGAAGGAGAAGGAGAAGGAGAAGGAGAAGGAGAAGAAGAAGGAGAAGGAGAAGGAGAAGGAGAAGGAGAAGGAGAAGGAGAAGATGCTTTCAGTCTTGACTCGCATGGCAGCCATCTGACCACGTTAACTTGGTCAAAACAATTCACTGCACTCTAATCAGGCGGAATGCCCTCGTGATGGAAGTTGTCTGAGCCAGAAGTATTGAGACAACGGCGCTCTTTAATGAATGCACGTAGGACTGTCTGCGTGCCTGTGCACAATAACTCCTGCACGGTGCAAATGCCACCTCACACCACTGTCAAACCGTAGCACGGTTACAGTTGAAAGGACATTCTGTGACGGAGTGGGTGGGGGGAGGGGCTTTTACCAAAAGAGAAACAAGGCGTTCAATTTACTCTGATAACAGAGAGAACAGATGGCCTGGCTTGGCCTAGCTTGCAGAGTGTGCGGTTGCTCATTTACAATTAGGTTCAGAGAACAGGGTCGGATGGAAACGCTGGGAGGGGGGAAAGGGGAAGGCGGAGGGGGAGGGGGTGGGAGGTGGCGGGGGAAAGCCCTTTACTCTCGTGACAAGTGGCCAGGCATGGTTAATCGGATTTTTGCTCACTCGAGTAGATAGGAGAAATAATTGATCCTGAAGTACACCGTACGCCTCCCTCCTTGTACATGTACGAACTCCCCCCCCCCTAAACAAACCAACCGTAGGAGCTAATGTACAATGCATGGAATGTCTCTCCTACTTGCACATTGACAATGGCTATGGATCGTATATATACATTTGTGTGGGTAGGTGGCAGCGCGTAAGGTCAGCAAGCCATTTCTCCTATGAGTACAGTCACTGAACATCCATCCGAAGCCACATTCGAATGTGACTTCCACCGGTCAATGCTCAGGTTTCATTGTGCTCACTCCTGCCATGAAAGGTCTTTGGCTAGGGCTAAGGCTTAGGCTAGGGGGGGGGGGCTTCAAGGAAGTTAAGGAAGTTTATGTGAGCCACTGCGAAGGTTTGGCTTCATTTTTCTTACCATGGCTCAGGGTCAAGCTCCTGAGACTACAGGCTTCGGCTTTGAAAGAGATGCTCCGTTTGGAACCAGTGGTTGATTTCATGAAACTCATCGTAACTTACGATCAATCGCAACACAATGAGCAATGCACAGAAACCATACGGCCTATCACAACTTACGATGGGTTATCCATCGTAAGTTGAGTTACGATGCATCATAAGGCTTTGTGAAATCCACCCCAGGCACGGAAGCTTCCTTTCCAAAACACTGTCTGTTGCGAACTGCATCCCAGAAATTGTTTGGCCAAAGTGATCCCAAATACGGGCACTACAGGAGATCCATTCATCAAGTCAGCACAGTCCTGTATAATGTTGGAGCAAGAGGTTCCCCTCGTGATCCCCCTCCTCCACAGCCCCCGAACTCCCTGCGGCTAACGTGGTCCCCCATTTCCGATACTGGCCATGAAGTCGGAGTGTGCCGTCAATTCAAGTCCCGCGGCCGCGTGGGCAGCGGCCGGCTGACCACACCGCGAAGCCCCCACGGACGGAGGGGGGGGGGGGGGAGGGGGTTGGGGGGACTCGGCCTCACTGAAATGCCCCCTCACGCTATGAAAGAGGCGATCTCATCCGGTGTGAGGAGGACACTGTCTCGGGTCAGTGACACCTCGACACCGCACACTACACTTGTGCCGCATTTTGTGACAGAGACGGGGCGTCCTACGGCCCCGGTCGCTTGCCCCTTAGGCCGCTGGGCATGGCAAGCGCTAAACCTGACAGTGCTTCTACGTGTACATAGTCAGCTTCAATTATGCGGTTCGGTTCTTCATCTGGTGATTCTTTTCCACTGTCTTTTCTCTCCGTTTTCCACCCCTTGTCTCTCTCTCTTCCCCCCTCCCTCTCCCTCTTTCGTCACCATCTCACCATCTCTTTCTCTCTCCCTCATCCTGTCTCTCCCTCTTCCTCTGTATCTCCCTCTACGTCTCCCCCCTCCTCTAACTCCTTCCCTGTTTTTCGGCCTTGACTGCACGAACTCGCAGCTCAAAGATAAAAAAGTCAATCCAAATCATATACAAACGAGAAACCCCTGCAATGTTGTGCATACACGCAATTCCCATGCGTTCATGTTTAATCCCAGCAGGGTTTGCGGTATGGGAACGCGCGCGGACTCCCTCTGCCGTGTAAACATTTCGCTGCTGGGAAAATCCTGGGACCAAAAAAAAAAAAATAATGAAAAAGAAAAATTGCAGCGGTTTTGAGCTCGTTACAACCCTTCAAATCTAATTTGTCTGCCAAGATACATCTGACGTCCTTCCACTGTTTGATTTCTTGGCCTTGGATAGAGTCCAAGTTGCTAATGGTTACAGTAGCCTTCAGCTTGAATAAGAGCTATGATAAAAGAAGGTGTTTTTTTTTAGGGGTGGGGGGAGAAGACGAGGGGGGCTGGGATTTCTTTGAAAAAAAGGTAGACCTCTTGGAATTTGCACGGACCTACCGGTGTGCTTTCCCAGCTTAAACAGGCAAATACAACACACGTGGCTATCTGCTTGCAGGCTTGAGTGACCCGAAATTCATAAAATCTCTCAAAGGTTAAGACGTTTGAATTCTAGCAGGACTATTCTTAAAGAGTGGCTTAGGAGAGAACCTCCTGTTAGGATCAAAACATCAAGCCCTCTTAAAGTTTTCATAAGTCGTGTTTCCACTGGAAGTTATATTTTGGTCATGGAAACTCACCGAGATGATGGTTACTTTTCCCATTATTAGTCCAGTTGAAACGGCCCAGTCAAAAATTCCTCTCAGTAAATAACCGAATCCGATGGTTACATTCACCAACCAACCGGTGCCAAGTTAAAAGTGACCAGGTAGACATTTACCAAGTTGATTAGTCCAGTGGAAATGCGCCATATGACTGAAATGAAATTCACCAACAAAACAGTGCCCATCCTGAACAAAGACGACGAAAGAAAAAAAAAGAAAAAAATCTAAAAAATAGATTAATTTTCCGAAGTTGAAAAAAAAACCCATCTCTTACGCCTAACAATTGGAACAGAAGCAAGCACAAACCTAACGAGAAATGATTTTAAAAAACAAGCAAAAAAGAAAACCTATCCAGTAAAATCACACATAAAAATATGTCCACATCTGAAAAAAAAAAAAATTCTCCAGATTCATTAAAAAATAAAAAAATAAAATGACCCCTGACAATTTGCACTGGATCAAAAAAAAATCCCAAAGAGAAATCCTTAAGCAAAAAATTTAAAAAAAAGCGGACACAAAAAAAACACAACCCACCCACACCCACCCGAACTTACCGTATATACCCACTTCTTTCTGAAGAACACGTATCAGATTATTCCTTGCAAATGTCCAGAGGGGGAAAAAAAGGCAAACCACGCCACTGTAATGAAACTGATGCAAGTCATGTGCACTCACAATTCCTTGAACTCAGGCAGAAATCCTTGGCCAAAAAAACCCCAGACAGGCACTGTGGTGTTTTTGTTTATGTCCTGGTATTCATTTCCGTCTAACAAACACTGCACTATTTGGTTCGTGGGTTGTTCTTCACTTTTTATATATATATATATATATATATATATACACGCGCATGTAATTCTGCCCCTTCCACCTACTTACACTTCTCCCCAGCTTTCTCTCCTATCCCCCTATCTCTCTCTTTCCCTCTCCACTCCCCCCTCCCCATCCTCCTCTCTCCATCTCTTCCCTCTCTCTCTCTCTCCCTCTCTTCCCCTCTCAATCCCCCTCTCTCCATATTCCCCCCTCTCTCTCCCCCTCTCTCTCTTCCTCAGTCTTCCCCTCTCTTCCCCTCTCAATCCCCCTCTCTCCATATTCCCACTCTCTCTCCCCTCTCCCCCATCTCTCCCCTCTCTCTTTCCCTCTCCACTCCCCCCTCTCCATCCTCCTCTCTCCATCTCTTCCCTCTCTCTCTCTCTCCCTCTCTTCCCCTCTCAATCCCCCTCTCTCCATATTCCCCCCTCTCTCTCCCCCTCTCTCTCTCTCCCTCAGTCTTCCCCTCTCTTCCCCTCTCAATCCCCCTCTCTCCATATTCCCCCTCTCTCCCCCTCTCTCTCTCTCCCTCAGTCTTCCCCTCTCTCTCCCCTCTCCCCCATCTCTCCCCTCTCTCTTTCTCTCTCCCCCTCACTCTCTGTATGCTAGTCTGTCTCTCTCTCATCCCCTCTATCCCTGTCTGTCTGTCTCTCTCCCTTCAAGTCTGTCTCTCTGTCTGTCTCTCTCTGTCCCTGTCTCTCTGTCTCTATCTCAGTCTCAGTCTCTCTCTCTCTCCCCCCCCCTTTCTCTTTCCCTGCCTCTATCCCCCCTCTTTCTCTCTAAAAAAAAAAAACCCTGCCGATATTAATTTAGTACACACCTGGGACGTACACGCACGTTCCGAACGAAGCACTCAAACAGAAGAGGAGCTCAGGGGTTTGGGGTGCACAGGCTAATTGCAAATTGCTCAAATGTGAAAACAGACACTTTTATTAAGCAGACGCAGGACATTTTATCCAATAGTTTTGCGAGTGTTATTTTGCACGAGTGAAATGGATGTGAGGTCGGGGGAAATACAAGAATAGAAACCGTGTAAATTTAGTCTTCGGGAGATATTGCTGAAGGGGAGAAAGCCCCAGGGCTTCATACAACTCGGTATTATTTGCTAGGCATGCATTGGGGCAATTTAGAAAACGGCCTTTGAAATGCGGAACCCTTTTTTTCCGTTGAAAGAAAGTGCTGCAAGATTGTTGCAAACAAACTGCTTTCACAAAGCCTTACGCTGCGTCGCAACTCAACTAACGATGAATAACCCTTTTGTAAGTTGAAATGGGCACTGTGGTTTCCATGCATAGCTCATTGTCTTGCGATTGACCGTAAATTACGACGCATTCAATGTTATTGACCGCCGGTGTTTTAATCAGGACAAGACCTTTCTCAAAGGCAGAAAGAGAAAGAGCCTGCTAGGATGGAAATGTGTGGCCCTCTAACTTGTTTGATTTTTGAAATAATTCACTGAGATATCCGTTGCGCAAATGCATCTGTAGGATACTGAGGTCCATGCCCAAAGGTCTACAAAATAGTGATCAAAGGACCAAGATCATACATGAATATATACCAACAATTATGAGGGCCTGACGTTTCGATCCTAGCAAAGCAGGACCAATCTCAAAGGTAGACAGTAGGTACGGCTGGGATCGAAACGTCAGGCACTCCTCATTTCTGATATCTGCATTTTGGTCATGCTATTCAGGAGGCAATTTACAACATTTTTTGCTCTCATAATTTTTTTTTTACAAAATTCTCTCTCCTTTTTTTTTTCAAATAGAGGAGAGAAAGCAGTTATTAATGCTGAATAAATCCAAAAAGCCAGACCATTTGTAACAAAAAAAAGACATTCTCCAAAAAAATTTTTTTTTTTAGAATGTTAACTAAAATTTCTGTTAAAAAAAGGCGTTCTCCTAAAAAAGACATTTAAACATTCTAACATTTTGAAAATCCCTATAGAGAAAAAAGGCATTCTCCTAAAAAAGACATTTAAACATTCTAACATTTCGAAAATCCCTATAGGAAAAAAGGCATTCTCCTAAAAAAGATATTTAAACATTCTAACATTTCGAAAATCCCTATAGGAAAAAAAGGCATTCTCCTAAAAAAGAAATTTCACAAGGTATATTAAAACCTGCAGAATAACCTGGCAAGATTATAATTTATAAGCACTGGACGTCACAAGGGCATTACAAAAGGTGGGATTGAGTTGGTGGTGGTGGATTTTAATGCACCCACTCCAGCCCACGTACACCATGAATATTCCGTGACTTTGGCTAGCTCATCCTACTGCCCCCCAAAAAATAAAAAAAAAATAATAATAATCAGCAGGGATTGGGGATGTTTGAATATGTATGCTTGCCCCCAAAAATAGAGGAAACGTAAATGAAGAAAGAAAAAAAATGGTGAAAAAAAACCAACCCACTCCAGTGCACATAGTAATATGTATTTCGTATTCCTAACCGCACGCCCACGTCAGATTGTGGTAAAACCCTGATTTGTGGCACATCTGCAGGTCTGCATGAACATACACTCTGTTTTACCCCGACACAGTACTGATCGATTCTGCTTGCACAGCTAATTCACCTTAACCGGAACGAAACAAGATCTTTCTCTCCTTCCCACCCCCTTTTTTTTGGGAACAATCATAATTTCTACTTTAATTGTGCATTGAAGATGGCCCATCATCAAGCCTAAACCGATTCTAGTCGCTCAGAGAAATGATTGTTTGTTTCCAGGCACCGCTTGCCATTGTTCGCACGAATCATTTGATATCCACAGGCGACATTCAATTTCTGCTTGTAGTGTAGATTTGATGCCCCCCCCCCCCCCCCAGGAAGAAAATTAGAGTTCTACGGATAATTGTTGAAGATATTCAAAGCAGGAAAAAAACATATGATTCATAAGAATGGTTTACACTGGTGTTGCAGTTGCTGCTGTTGTTGCTGTTTGATACTTTATAGAGTGATATACAAAAATGTTGAAAACTGCTTACTGACTAAAATTACCAAAATGCAAAACTCAAAATTTAGTGGGCCTGACGTTTCGATCCTAGCAGGACCTTTCTCAAAGGTAGAGTGATAAGTGATACTCCTTGCCCTTGCCCTTCCCTTTGATCTCACCCTACCAGCTTTACTCTTTGTCCTTTGTTTCTCATCCGTGTCCTATTCACTCTCTTCCCCCTTCCTGCGTGTACATGTATCTGTTTTGTCCTTGTCACTCTGCCTTTGAGAAAGATCCTGCTAGGATCGAAACGTCAGGCCCACTAAATTTTGAAACTTTATAGAGAGGAATATTTTTCCAAATTTTGGTTGCAAGCAAAGCTGTTTTTGCTGGTGCTGTACACGTAGTTGTTGAAATGTTGTTGCTGCTGCTGTTGCTGTTGTTGCTGTTGTTTCTGTTGCTGCTGTTGCTTCTGGTATTGGACCATTGCTGATTCGATTCAGACAGGGATTAACATGAAATTTGTTCCAGATTTTGCGGTCATAAAAATGTATCACTGCTGTTTTTGTTACTGTTTCTAAACTGTTGTTGATGATGATGTTGCTGCTGCTGTTACTGCTTTTGTTAATTTTTGGGCAGCAGCTGTTGTTGTTGCTGCTGTTGTTCTTACTGAAACTTCAGGGACAAAATGTCTTGGGGCTGTCTAGTAAGAGACAAGCAAAAGTCTTAAGGGTAGTGCCTATGGATTGGATAAGGCATTCACTTGCACTGGCATTCACTCATCTCCTGCCCGCTTTTCATCAAACCAATTTGAAGGCTGCTCACAAGCGCAGCGTACATTACCGCCGCCCACATACTGCTAACGATTTGTCCGATGGACGGATGGACGGATTGCGGAAAAAAAAATCCCGCTTATCCTGCTCAGACGTCTGTTGACATGACGCTCGGAAGTCCAGATCAAAAAAAAAAAAAGACAAGAAAATCCTTTTTACGATGGGCAAACACGTCCGTGTGTGTGTACGTGCACGAGCACGGGGGCGACAAAAGATGGGTCGCTCTCATGCCGTGTTGGCGCGGGGGCTGATGCGCGCTCGGGGCCAACGCCAACGGACCTAACTTTGCTCGGTAAAGCCAGATTCACGACCGAAGTATCGCCTGGAAATAGCCGCTTCACGCCAGTCACGTTTCTTGCCTTGAGGTGTCTTACTGGTGTACATTCTAGCCCACACCCCGGTAAAGGGTTGTTGTCTGATTGGCTCAGATGTGCTGCCTCTATGTTTGTTTGCAATGTCTGAAAGAGAGCAATAACCCATCCGCCGAAAAGTGAAATAGAAAATGTAACTAGCATAGGCGGAAAAGATCAAATCTAGAACGGGCTGTGGGGCACCTTTGTCTGCTAAAGAGTCTTCATGGCCCAATAAGGGATTCACAGCAGCTTAGAGTGAGAAGATTGGAAACCATACAGGAAAAACAAGGTTTTTACCGGGAATGTATACCAAAAATTAGAAGGGCCTGACATTTTTAATCCTAACAGGACCTTTCAAAATGCCTTTGAGAAAGGTCCTGCTAGGATTGAAATGTCAGGCCCTGTTTTTTTTTTTTTTTTTTTTTTTCCCCACCATTTTGGTCGATTTCGTCGGAGAGCAGTTTGCAACAACTTTCACACATTACTCTTGGAATTTTGACGATAAATAAATGAGTTGGGTGCATCCTGGACATGTACATGAACGCTACATATGTCGCTTGATATTCCACGGATCGCAAATCAGATATGGAATGCTTCCCTGCATGGCCGCTCAAGGCATTGGCAATCCTTCACAAGAAGGGACACGCTAGAAAGCGTGGCTGATGGCTTGGAGTGACTGGAGTCACCTGCGTAGATATATGCTGAGGAGAGACATGAGGACTGAATGAAATCAACAGACTGAAATCTGCTGAGCAATGCTGGGCAGGGAAGAGAGGAGAGAGTATATATTCATGGAGCGCGACAAGACTTTGGTTCAAAGTTCCCTGAATAAGTACCGGTAGTAGTACATGTAGTGGTGTCTTCTGAAAGAGTGTACCGGTAATATCTACATGGAAAAAGGACAAATCTTTGGCACATTACGATGCACATATGCTGAACTGCTGTTGATTTTGCGTTCATTAATAGGGCCATTTCCACTACACCAAATACATGCAATTATTTGGATTATTTGGATCGCGATTCAAACTCCACTTTTGTTTGCATGTGTGGACACAATAAACGCAATTATTAGTGGGATTTGAATCACGATTCAAACTCCACTTTTTTTTGCATGTGTGGACACAATAAACGCAGTTATTAGTGGGATTTGAATCACAATTCAAACTCCACTTTTTTTTGCATGTGTGGACACAATAAACGCAGTTATTAGTGGGATTTGAATCACGATTCAAACTCCACTTTTGTTTGCATGTGTGGACACAATAAACGCAATTATTAGTGGGATTTGAATCACGATTCAAACTCCACTTTTTTTTGCATGTGTGGACACAATAAACGCAGTTATTAGTGGGATTTGAATCACGATTCAAACTCCACTTCTTTTTTTTGCGTGTGTGGACACAATAAACGCAGTTATTAGTGGGATTTGAATCACGATTCAAACTCCACCTTTTTTTTTTGCGTGTGTGGACACAATAAACGCAATTATTAGTGGGATTTAAATCACGATTTGGACTCCACTAAGGGTGAGACTTTTTCAAATAATTGCGTTTATTTGGGACGCAGTGTGTGGGAACACAATCCCACAATTTAAATCCCACAATGCACCGCTCACGCTCTGACTGACAGGAAGTGCCAAGCTTGTTTATATGGCTCCCTGCATGGGCCACCCTCAAGGACACACCCACCATTTGACCACAACGGCTAACCGCAATCGGCTCGCAATAATTTGCGACGCGATTTTTTGGCCTGTGTGGACACCACCAAAAAAAACCACCTGGTTTTTAAAATCGCAATTCAAATCGCGATTATTTTCGTCTTGGGAATGGCCCAAATGAGATGACAAGTTTAGAAGACAAAAACACCTCTAAGGTTTGTGGTAGGCTACCTCACAAATTAATACGGACAAACCCTAGGCACAAAAGCATTTTCATAGCGTAAAAAAAAAAAAAATCAATACAAATCCTTCCAGGGTCAGCTGGTAGATAAAAAGGGTTATGACTTTCAGCGCAAACCTTTGACTTATGCTAATTAATTGCATGAGGCATGCAAAAACACTCAAATCAATATTCCTACCATGCAAATTCAATGCAATCAACAATTACGTAAATGGCAATTAAGCGGAAAGGAAATGATAATTGGGAATTTAGAAAGATTATTAAAGATTACGCTGACAAAAATGAACTTTGATGGTTATTCTTTTTTTGAAAAATATGTCAACAATAACGCATCACTGTAATATGAATGAATGGAATGGAATTTAAACAAAAAGATATCCAACCTGATTATGAATACATTTGATGAAAAACTAATTAATGTTTGACTTTGTAGCTGATTTTTGATACATAAAATAAAATAATCAGTGCTTGAATGTTGGACAAAATGATATTTCAAAATAATGTCCCACTGTTAAGCATCTACGATAGACAAGTTGAGAGGGCGAGGGAGAGGGAGAGGGAGAGGGAGAGGGAGAGGGAGAGGGAGAGGGAGAGGGAGAGGGAGAGGGAGAGGGAGAGGGAGAGGGAGAGGGAGAGGGAGAGGGAGAGGGAGAGGGAGAGGGAGAGGGACAGAGACAGGAACAGGGACAGGAACAGGGACAGGAACAGGGAAAGGGACAGGGACAGGGACAGGGAGAGTGGCAAACACAGGGAGAGAGACAGGAACAGGGTGAGGGGGGCAACATAATTAAGTCTCTAGCCGACATTCCATTGATTGTTTTGGAGTTCTATGGGCAGAGTGAAGGACCACCACATAAAAAATTAGAATACAAAATAAATAAACCAAAAAAATGACTCAGATCCCATCGATTTTGCCCCCACCTTTTTCAAATCAATGGCAATTATTACCCTTCCCCCCTTCAACTCAACCACAGCGGGAAAACCCATACCCGCTACATGCAAACTGGAACATTATGCACATACGCAGGGGCGCATAGGTCTTTTATGAATACATGGGCATAGGCTATGTCTCCGTCCCACAAAACCTGACAATCAAGGTTGTGGCTAGTCACCAAACACTTCCTTCTAGGTGCCTCTTAATTTATAACTGGTAGGAGAAATAAGATTGAAGCCTAAACCCAAGCCCAAGCCTTCATTTCGCAAACAGCCGTAGATCGTCGTCTTCCAAAGTATCAAAATGAACAACTTGTTCTCGCAGCGACCTCTTGTTGGCCATATCCCCATCCAATCCTTGACGAGCAACTCGAAAGCAACATACAAAACTGCTGGGCCATTGGCAATCAGCTCAGCAACTCCTACATTAACCAAAGGGCAAATCTAAAAAAAAATATTGAGAAAGGTCCTGCTACGATCGAAACGTCAGGTCCACTAAATTTTGAGATTTGCATTTTGGTAATTTAATCAGTAAGCAGTTTGCAACATTTTTGTATAGCAAAAATTAAAGCAGTGCCCTTTCTCGAAAGAAGAATGCCCAGCTGAAAAGAAGCAAAGTTTGTCACACAAATATGGTTCACACGGCTTAATTTTAGTCAGTAAGCAGTTTGCAACATTTTTGTATAGCAAAAATTTAAGCAGTGCCCTTTCTCGAAAGAAGAATGCCCAGCTAAAAAGAAGCAAAGTTTGTCACACAAATATGGTTCACACGGCTTACTGAACAACACCTCCCCCCCTAAATAAAAAAAAAAGGATTTTGAATAACCAACAACCATCAAACAATCTTGAAGGCTTGATTTTTGTTTTCATCCTCAGAAAAATTCCGCCAAAGAAATATATCATACAGTACATCAAGGCCTCTGATTATTTTTTCCTGTTTAAATTTGGCAAATGATACAGACTAGTCTGATTTAGGACTTGATGTTTCAATCCTAACTGGGCCATTTTTTTTTTTGCAAAGGCCAATCTATTAGTACTGGTGGTCTGTAAAAGTGGTTTTCTATGCAGTATAATTGAAAGCGACACTAGTGGTGCAGTACTATCTGTGTGGGTTTTTTTTTTAATGGAATTCTTAAAGTGGCCGGTAGAATCAATATTATGGGAGACTGCACTTTTTTTTTTGGCTGGGTTTACTTTGACTGCTTGGTATCGCGCTTGACTTGACTGGATCACCACGGCACTCAGGATCAGTTTGTTTGGTTTGGGATGACGTGCCAACGGACAAAGCTAGCCGAGAAAAACATGGGGGGGGGGGTGGGTGTGGTATGGTGTGGTGGTGGCTTCTACTACCTACGGACGAAACTAGGCCTTTGGCTCGCCGGTTATTTGAATAATTAATTCTGAGCACACATAGGGCCTGATTTGCTCAGCCAAGAAAAAAATGTGCATCTAGCATGCAAATTGGATTTTGTAGGTTTTTTTTTCTTTTCTGTGACTCAAAGGGATATTTGACGGAAGAAGTGGCAACCGCGGTACGTGACTTTGGGCCAGGCTCCTGGTTTGGTCTGGTGCCTTTGAGCCATTCACACACGCGGTGGTACCCCGACTTCTCTTACGGTGTCTATCGTGGTCTGGTACAGCACGTGTGCCCTTATTCAATGCATGAAATTGTGAAATAATTGTTCAAACAAACGAAAGCTTACACACTCTTTGCAACTCGTCAATCTTTAAGAGCCATCCTTGAGTTGTTGCTATGCATTGTCATCTGTGAACCTTGACCTTGTGATGCCTCTTACAGTCTGGTGCCTTTGGGGCATTCAGTCAGTATCTGTATGGTATCCTGACTTCTCTTTCTTGAGATCCGATATGATTTTTATCAGACCTCATTTGCTAGCATTGTTATACATGTATGATTTATTGTGAAAGTTTCTGATTTATAATTCAAATATATTTATTTAAGTTCTGGTTGTAATTTGTCTAGACAGACAATAGTGCGCTTAATAGAAACAGCCGTGTTAAGCACCAAATCAATGCTATGTAGTATTTCTATCAATTATTATCACAATGTAAACCAGTATGTCTGTTCCTGAACCTCTGTGCCCATCACACCCATTTATTAACTGGTACTTGGCATCTCCCATAATGTAGACAGATCTGGCATCATGGTCTGGCGCCTGTTTGCCATTCGCCCCAAATGCAAAACTGTGTTGGTACCCTGTCTCCAAGTATCTCATAGCCTGATGCAGTCTGTGCCCATTGCATGCATAAGTTGTAGAATGGTACCCAGACTACTCTCGAGGTGTGTCACGAATCGTCAGATACCTTTGTGCTATTCAAAGCCATTACAAATTTTGCCTTGGTAACCGGACTTCTTTCTCATGATGTTTCTCACAGTCTGGTTACCTTTTGCATCCTAGTTTACACCCAACTGATTACTAATGGACATAAATAACCTCAAATACACTAGGTCTAGAGCATTATTTAGTTTTTGAGGCTTGGGTCTGACTTCAAAGTGGGGCGAGTTTAGCGAGAGGGAGAGAAGGCGGGAAGGGGGGGGAGGGCTGGGAAATGGCCACATGAAAGGACAGTCCTTTGGGATACGAGTGCTTTTCCTTTTCCACGACGGTGATTTTAATCCATGGCACATCAACCTTGACAAATGGTATTTTCAATCTTGTGGGTGCCTAGACCACCTGCCCCCCCCCTCCCTCCCTCCCTCCCTCTCTCGCCATCCTCCTCTTCAATCCTTACCCTTCACTAAAGCACCGTATCCCCCAACCTGTCCTTGCCATGGCTTAGCAGCATTCAAGGCTAACCAGGTGAGTGCGACCAAAAAAAAAGCCCCCCAGAAGTATGTTTTTTCTTTGCTTCAGGCGAGAATATAATGGGGTTTGCTTGCCCTTCCTCGATTGTATGGGCAGCACTGTATTGCTCAGTGCTTTGCCCGAGAGCCTGTGTGTGTGGGATACAACTGTTAAGCTTTCGAGTGCAGAATGCAGATGTCCTCACCAATTTGTCCACCGAGCTGGTCGAGGTCGTGTGGTGGATTCAAATCTCTTTTAATTGCGAGCACCAAGGTCAATTGTAGATCACACATAATATCACACATGCATCATGATTCTGTGCCGGTGAGAGTGTGACCGAGTGTGGGCGTCCCTTTCCAGAAAAATTTGTAGTACATAAGACTAGGCTAGCAACAGGATAACATCTCAGCAAGTAAGTCCAGAGGGCTGTCAGGGCAAAGATTGAAATGTCAGTTTCAATCCTTGCCGGACCTTTCTCGAGGGCAGAATGACTAAAATCAGACAGGAAGAGAGAGAGGATGAAGGATGTAGTTTGGCAAGGATGGCAGAAGATGACTAAATGAGAAAAGCCGGTAGACAGACGGGGGGCCAAGATAGATCAATGACAAAGTCAAACTGTGAGGACGGGATTCAAGAAGGGTAGATCAAACGGAAGGTATTATTAAAGGGTTGAGCAGCAAAAATGATACCGAGTGAGCATATATGAGGATATGGCATAGTCTTAGCCATTCCTATCCTCCTCCATCTTACCCCGCCTCCTCAACCTCCTCCTCTTTCTCCATCTTTCCTTCCTCCTCCTCCTCAATTTCCTCCCTCTCATCCACCTCCTCCTCCTCCATCTTCCCCTCCTCAACCTCCTCCTCTTACTCCATCTTCCCCTCCTCAACCTCCTCCTCTTAGTCCATCTTCCCCTCCTCAACTTCCTCCTCTTACTCCATCTTCCCCTCCTCTTACTCCATCTTCCCCTCCTCAACCTCCTCCTCTTACTCCATCTTCCCCTCCTCAACCTCCTCCTCTTACTCCATCTTCCCCTCCTCTTACTCCATCTTCCCCTCCTCAACCTCCTCCTCCTCCTCAATTTTCTCCCTCTCAACCACCTCCTCTTACTCCATCTTCCCCTCCTCCACCTATTACTCCATCTTCCCCTCCTCAACCTCCTCCTCTTACTCCATCTTCCCCTCCTCAACCTCCTCCTCCTCCTCAATTTTCTCCCTCTCAACCACCTCCTCTTACTCCATCTTCCCCTCCTCAACCTCCTCCTCCTCCTCCTCAATTTTCTCCCTCTCAACCTCCTCCTCTTACTCCATCTTCCCCTCCTCCTCCTATTACTCCATCTTCCCCTCCTCAACCTCCTCCTCTTACTCCATCTTCCCCTCCTCAACCTCCTCCTCCTCCTCAATTTTCTACCTCTCAACCACCTCCTCCTCCTCCATCTTCCCCTCCTCAACCTCCTCCTCTTACTCCGTCTTCCCCTCCTCCACCTCTCCCCTGCAATGGCCAGCACTTCCCAACGTCGACACTGTACTCCCCAAGACTGCATTAGATTAGAAGACGGACTAACGTGAGGGGGAAGGAAGGGGGGTGAGGTTCATCAAGCCCTTTCAAATCCGCACCAGCAAGAAAGCAGCACGCACAGCCCATGATCCACCGCCATACGGCCCCCATTCAATAGTCCCCATTCCCCCCCCC
This sequence comes from Luidia sarsii, assembly GCA_949987565.1. Classification (NCBI taxonomy): domain Eukaryota; kingdom Metazoa; phylum Echinodermata; class Asteroidea; order Paxillosida; family Luidiidae; genus Luidia; species Luidia sarsii. The sequence goes on from OX465103.1 coordinate 3,370,889, forward strand.
CCTCATCTGTGAATACCGACCACCACAAGGAGGTAACCACGTACAGCATAAAAGGTCTAGAAAAGAGAGAGAGAGTAAAAAAGAAGAGCATTGTGCTGTCTCTTTCCATCTGTGTCCTTCTGCTCCCTCCAGGGTAAGGGATTACTTCCATTTGCTGGTTTGTTGTCACCGAGGCAACCGATTCCTGGCAAATCCAAGCCTGGGGGGGGGGAGGGGGGGAGGTCTTGCGTGATTCCACAGTGTGCCTGAATATGTACATGTACTTGTAACCAACCCCCCACCAATCCTTCAACATTAGATGGCTTTCTACCCTTACCTTGTTCCTGACCCAGTCAAAGCTTACAAACCCACTGTACAATGTAATCTGTGCACCAGGCTGACAGGACAGAACAAGGACGGATAGTCTGAAAGGGACTGGCTGATTGTGTTCATCATGCAGTTCTCCATTACTGTAGAGTCTGGGTACAAGACATGCTCTAACCTACTGCTCCTGTAAATAGTGGCCGTGTCCGTAACGGTCGTCTAGAGCTAGGTCTAGGTCTTCCCCCTATTGGAAATACACGGAGATGCGAAGACAATAGCCCTAGCCGCAGATCTGGAAGGCCGTTTTGGACAAGGCAAAGAGGCTAGTTGAGAGTGCAGTCTTTTAGTCTGTTACTGATAAACCCAGTTCCTTTAATCAACTCGCTTGCTATCTCTGAGACTGGGAACAAGATGCGCCTTCGGTCTTATATATACTGTCAAGCCTATTTTCTTCATCATGCATTTCTCATACATGTGAGTCTGGGAACAAGACACGGCTATTATTGGTCATAGGCAAGCCTAGGCCCTTTTTCCAAAACCCGGCTCAGGCTCCGGCTTCGTCTTTCTTACATTTGTCCATTTTTAAGTACAGTACAAGGCATGGAGACGGGAGGCCTTTGGCTTCAGTTTTGGAATGTTATACTGCATTTTGAAAGAGGAATCCAAAGCTTCAACTTCAACGAAGAACTCCAACCTGTGTTTTCAGCTTTTGGATAAGAGAGAAGAAGCCGGAGCCTAAGCCTAAGCCGGGTTTTGGAATAGGACCTAGGGCTCCTGCTTTGTATCTGTTATGCAAACGCTGAAAACAAAGGTTGGGGGTTCATTGGGGGAAGACAAAGCTTTGGGAGTCTTTGGAAACCGAAGCAAGAGACCTCCTGTTTTCATGCCTTGTACTTTAAACTGCACTTTGGCTGAGAGAAATGGAGACAAAGCCAGAGCCTCAGCCTCAGCCGGGTTTTGGAAAATACACTAGTTTCTTATCACATGCATCTGTCACACGAGTCTGGGAACTAGACAGGCCTTGCCATTTCTTCTATACCCAGCACACCATTCAAGACAAAATAATGTAAACTTGTGAGAGTTGTTATCGGCGTGCCAAGGCTAAGGGAAGTTCATGGTTGTATACAAAGTTCGTGCCACTGCCAACCAAAAATGGCGGATGTGTTTTGTCACGTGACTTGTGACGTGGCAAAAGAAAAGGTTCCCGAGTTCCTTCATCACATTCCTGTCATGCGTACGAGTACAGAAACAAGACTTGCCGTTGAGATGCCCAGGCCCCCTTGCCAATTGCCCATCACCGCCGACGCCAAGTACCGGGCAAAGGGTCGGGACGGTATGAGTGACACGCGCCCAACCGACCGGGTACTCCCAAGAGCAAAGTATCCCCGCCACAAAATTGATGCACCTCTCAGACAGGCCGCCATCATATACACGCAAGCAAATTCCCCGGCCGAGAAAAAAAAAACCAAACCCAAATTGAGATCTAAAATGCACGGTCTTGAATTTCAAAGATACCCCTTCCCCCATAAGTGTGCCTTGACAATGGAAGAGGGAGGAAAAGGGGGGGAAAGAGAGAGAGTAAAAAACTTACCCCCCCCCAAAAAAAAAAAAATTGCTCACAAACCTCACGTCCACAATTCGATTTGTCTCCGTGCCTCCAAGTCTTGAAATTAGTTTAAGTAGAGTCTGAAGCCCCAACAATAAATGGGAAGAAATTATGGAACGTCGGCGCCAGTCACTGAGAATTGCTCCCAATTTCTATTCTCCATTTTTTTTTAGCTGGAAAAGGTTTCTTCTTCTTCTTCTTCTTCTTCTTCTTCCTCTTCTTCTTCTTCTTCTTCGTCTTCTTCTTCTTCTTCTTCTTCTTCGTCTTCGTCTTCTTCTTCTTCTTCTTCCTTTTTTTTTATTCAAAAAGAGGTTCTGGTGAACCACTGGGAAATCAGAGTTACATGCATCGGGATACATGCATCATACTGCGTGCCATTATTTTGGCAGTCGGCCGCTGGCTCCTCACCACGATCAGACGACGTGCACAGGAAGAATTCAAGTATCGCGCAAATATGCGGGCAGTCTGTCGTGGCTAGTCAGGCCCACATCTCTAAAAAAAAAAAAAAAAAAAAAAAAAAAAAAAACGTCGGAACTCAGAGGGCCCCCAATGGTCTGATCCTAGCGCGACCTTTCTCAGAGGAAAAGAGGGCTTTGCCAGGGCCAAATTTCATAGAGCCGCTTAAGCGCGAAAATCTGCTGAGCTGGAAAAGTCTTCCTACAATGCAAACAGGATTACAAACCCCACTTCGATGTGATGTCAATCGCTTTTGACTTGTATTCCACTCCTCCCTTGGCATGAAACAAAAAGAAGCAAAGGTTGGCAAGGTGATCCTATGAATGATGATTTTTTTCGTGCTTATAAGCAAATTGTGGCGCTTAAGAGGGTAGATCCTCGGTCTTCAATGCCAGGGTCTCGGTCTTGAACAAAAAGGTCTCAACTACATGCACAAAGCTCAGGTGGTAAGCGAACGAGACACATTAAGCCACAGGTTCCAGGTTCAAGACCAAGTCCAGTCCAATTTTTCGTTGCCTTTTTTGGGGGGGGGGGTGGTGGGGGGGAGGGGTTGCAAATGAAAGAAATCTGAAGGTTTGCATAGTGGAATTACCATGTGGGAGGTTTGCAGTGACACCGTGTACATCATCTACTTAGACAAAAATAGTATGGCTCCGAAACGACAGAAATGTTAACAAAGTGCTTGCTGACCAGAATGGCCGACAAATCTACTGGATAGTTCCATTGAGCTCCTGACAGAAAGCCTCTGAGAGAGGTTGCGCTACGGAGACCAGATTAAACCAGAAACATCAGCCCCCACTCGGGGACAGCCCTCGTGATATCATCAAAACAGTGCCGCCACATTTGGAGGCGAAGAACAAAAAAAAAATAGACGATGAAACGTGCGCACTGGCTGAATTCTCTGGCTCCTCGCCAAGGGCGCCCTCACCAAACGCACGCGACTCATCCGCCATCACGACGCTTCCAGCAGATCGATGGGAAAACCGACGCAGGCCTACAAAAACCATCCCAAAAAAATCAACTGGCGGACAATTCAAAAGCTTTCTCTTTCCCTCGGGAGATCGTAGACAAACAAGACAGCCAAAACAAAACAGAAACCCCCCCCCCCCTAAAATTGACGGGAAATTTTCCAACTTGTCAAGCCAACGATCGATACCTCCAGACTCAATACCTCTGCAGACCTCTTGACATTGCCAAGAATTAGTGACAGTCAAAGTGCTCTCTAGAGAATCCTTAGGCTAGAAAGTGGGGAGGGGGAAAAAAATCACCTGACAAAAACCACAGTACAAATCTTCGGTGCTGTCTGCAGGCCAGGCATTCCTTTTAATAATCCAATGCAATTAAGTTGATAGCGAATATTAGCCTTAACCACCCCCCCCCCCCCCAATACTATCAATAAATGTAACGGTCGGAGGACGACTTCGGATTTTAACCCACTTAGCCATCCCTGTCACCTCCCCCCCCCCCCCAGAAAAAAAAAAAAAAAATCCAAAACAAAATTGCCTAAACCGAAATATGCCCTCAAATTCAATTAGGAAGGATTGGGAATCTAGTGGGAAACCCTTTCACCCTCCCTCTCCCATGTCGGGAGGGCAATCAATAATTAGACCTTTAAAGACGAGCTGTCGGGCCAATCCGCCATCAAAACCCAGCCGACTTTTTTTTTTTTCCTGCGAGGCTATGAGTACTACATCTTCAACAGTGGTTTGCCCTACATGTACTCGACGAGTTATTAAACTTGCCTTTGAGAAAGGTCCTGCTAGGATCTAAACGACAGGCCCACTAAATTTTGAGATTTGCATTTTGGTAATTTTAGTCAGTATAAGCAGTTTGCAACATGTTTGTATAAAAAACACTGGAGACTCAGTGCTTTGGTCCTATTGCCTGCTGAAAAAAAAAAAAAAAAGCCAGCACGGGCGGGATTTGAGCCTGCGACTCCCGCTTTTCTAGCGCTGACGTCATAACCGCTGGACATTCCAGATTCAAATCTGTACAGCAGTAGGCACCGCCTCGCATCATTATCATACATATCACACAATTTTGCGTCGAGGAGAATACACTTCAGGGTTAGCACTGCATCTGCAACGACAAAGAAACTGAGCTGCAACAGTGGCCAACCAACGATGGTTGGGAAAATGCTACGGTACAAAAATGATTTTACTGCCAGAAAAATCCCTTATTCTTTCTACAACAGTACATGTACATGTAGGCATGTCTACTTTCAAGGGTCACTGATAATCTCCCAAATTGGATAGCTCAGATGGAAGGGCACTGATCCGTTAGTCCAGAGGTCTTGGGTTCAAGTCCCCCGGTCCAGTCAAAGTTTTCTTTGCCAATTTTTTAAATTGTTCAAAAGTTCCCAGTCAGTTTTTCTCCTTGGTTTGTTTGAATTGAATGATCTTACTTTCTTGTGCGGCAGTGCTCTTTACTTCCGCCCATAGTTGGATGCTAGTACTAGTCGGTTCTCCCATGGCATTACAGTATCCCCAAAGTCATTTCAAATAGACGCTGACCATCTCGGTTTGTTTGAATTGAATGATCTTACTTTCTTGTGCGGCAGTGCTCTTTACTTCCGCCCATAGTTGGATGCTAGTACTAGTCGGTTCTCCCATGGCATTACAGTATCCCCAAAGTCATTTCAAATAGACGCTGACCATCTAGGTTTGTTTGAATTGAATGATCTTACTTTCTTGTGCGGCAGTGCTCTTTACTTCCGCCCATAGTTGGATGCTAGTACTAGTCGGTTCTCCCATGGCATTACAGTATCCCCAAAGTCATTTCAAATAGACACTGACCATCTACAGGGTATATACAGTATACCTAACCCTAACCCTAACCCTAAACCTGACTATCTATGGCTGGCAATATGAGGGTGCCCGGTCCTTTGACAAAGAACCAATTGCAACTCGACTGCTACACTTGACTAGCCTTCTCTAGGATGAGCTTTGACTACAGGAACTTCATTCCAAATCCATTGCCTCTTTAACGGCCCAATACAACATTGGGAAGATCGGAAAACATCCAAAATGTCCACAGATTTTCTTCTAATTTACACAGTTTGTAGATGCTCATGATAGAATCTTATCCTCATGTTAAAATCTTACGGTCTGGGATGCTGTACTTCCCTAGAAATCTTCACTCAAACATTGACAAATAGTTTATTACTCGCAAGTAATAAACTATTTCTTACACTACAGAATGATGCAAAAACCGTGATGGTTTTTTACCTTTTTCTACTTTCTCAGATCACCATTTGAGCTAAAACCTTCGCAGGATTGCTTTTTTGGGATGTGTAATGGTTGAACACACAAACTGTGGCAATCTTTTGACCTTTACCAATTCTGTATCTGGCCTTTAACGGCAAAGAGCTTTGCCGGGTTTGAGGATACACATGTAGATGAGATGCTTCACTCTTTAGGACCAAACGATACCAATCTGAAACATTCCTTTGCACAAAATCTTTGCAGCACAACTCTGGCCGGCCTCGCAAAAAAAGTGTTGTTGTTTCGTAAAAAAGTTAGGTGCCGATGAAGGAAAAGAAAGAAGATAAACATATGTGTACCCTTATACCCAATACCCTCATCTGGATTACAACTCACTCCCAACGCTCTCCCTCCCCGACAAATCCGGATTGCCTACCAAACACTCCGATTACATGATTCGATGCAATTGCCGGGGCGTCAAATCAACGTGACTCTCTTTCCCCACAGCAGCCGGCCCACGCAAGAGCAAAAGAAAAAAAATCACCGGGAGGGGGGGGAACTCGGGGAAGATGATCCTTGAGAGGGCGAGGGTTCCACTCCTGAAAAGGGGCGACGGGAAAAGGGGGGAAACTGGAGTGGCGTGGCGTTGCAGTGCTGACCACTAATGAAATTTTGTCGGCTGCTGATCCTGAAGTTGGCGATTCCCTTGCGGATTTTTTCTCCCGCCTACCCAGGGCGGGTCATTTTGCAGCTTTCACGGAGAAAACCTTGACCATGGTTTAATATCAGATTGGATTTTTTTTTTTTTTTTCGTTTTTTTTTAAACGGCGAGGTCTGCGACGATGTAAGAGGTTTCTGGCGGCTCGGAGCGGACGTCTGGCTCCGCGGGATACCGGTCAACAGTGCCAAACTGTGAGAGAGCCCAATCCTAAATGTCGGGATCCAAGCTGGGGCAGATGGGGCAGAACAGACGCTGCCTGTAACTCTGGCCCTTCCCAGGGCCTTACTCGAGGGAAAATGACGCTCGCTCGATTGTTACAAAACCTCTCCGATCCCACTGCACGCACCGAGTCACGGACCTACCCATCTTGCGAGGGGGAAGGGATTCAGACTTGAGCGCAGCTGCTTCAATTTATTAAAGAACTCAAAAGAAAAATGAGAATGCCTATTCCCAACATCTCTCTCCTTTTCTCCCTGTCTTTCTCTGTCTCTCTATGTCTCCCTCTCTTTATGTCTCCCTCTGTCTTTCTCTGTCTCTCTATGTCTCCCTCTCTTTATGTCTCACTCTGTCTTTCTCTGTCTCTCTATGTCTCTCTCTTGTTCTCCCTGTCTTTCTCTGTCTCTCTATGTCTCTCTCTCTCTTGTTCTCCCTGTCTTTCTCTGTCTCTCTATGTCTCTCTCTCTTGTTCTCCATGTCTTTCTCTGTCTCTCTATGTCTCCCTTTCTCTATGTCTCCATCTGTCTTTCTCTGTCTCTCTATGTCTCCCTTTCTCTATGTCTCCCTCTGTCTTTCTCTGTCTCTCTGTCTCTCTCTCTCTCTTGTTCTCCCTGTCTTTCTCTGTCTCTCTACATTGTATGTCTCCCTCTCTTTATGTCTCCCTCTGTCTTTCTCTGTCTCTCTATGTCTCTCTCTAATCTTCTTCATGACCAACACAGGTCACAGCCTGCAACAAGATGTCACCCATAGCTGCCAGGGCTTTGACCCCTGGCTCTGAAATGCGCGGTGCCCCCTTTCCCCATGAACTAAAGTAAAAGGTGTGACAACTCTGCAAGACAACTGGATAAACAGATTGATGACTAAGGGCAATACGCCCGGATGCCAGATAGGTTTGGACTCTGATGGCCTTTTTTTTTATTGGTGGAGGGGGGGTTCGTTGTATTTCTGTAAAGTACGGCAAGTTAACGCCTAGCTGAGTCCTTGCTTTCATAGGGACGTGATATGTTTGGATTTGGAATTATCCAGTCTGGTCGCGCCAATTTTTTCTTTTTCTTTTAGGGGACACTGCTGCATGTGCGCATACATGTACGTGTGCAACATGCAACGTGTCTGAGGAGTGGTGTGATACCAATTTGTAGTCACAACATGGATGAGGGAGGGCTGGCCAAATGTGCAGGCAGTGAAAGGGACGACTGAGTGGGATGCTACTAAAGAGAAAAATTATGTTCATCATTACTCTGTTTCTCTTTATTTGTCTATCCTTTTCATTTTGACTCGTGAGAAATATCGCAATTATGAAAATGGTTCATGACAGTTGCTTACACGTCCACCAAATGGTGCACTCCAGTCAGTCTGTGTCATGTACATGTGTACACATACATTGTACACGTACATCAAGTGACTGATTTCTAGCCAGAAAGATGTGGTCCTCATGTGTCATGTGACTGATTTTGTCCAATGGGAAGTGTCCTCATATGTCATGTGACCGATGCTAGCCAATAGGTGTCCTCCATTATCAGGCGACGCATAGCAACCAAAAGGAGGTGCAGGTACATGTACACATGTAAAAACAAAGCCATTTTAGGCATTTATAAAAAAAAGTTATCTTAAGCTGCTCAATATGCACATGCAGTCCCCGCCAATATTCTCTTGATCTAAGTTGTCTATTTTCTATCCAAGTGGTTTTTTTCCACCTGACCTTCTAGAGTTCAAACCACTTGATAGCCTTTCTGTCCATCTACGACATGTGATAGTCACTCGTAAAAAAAAAACTAATAATAAATGGATGCTGAGATTAACACCCAGCCTCCCTACCCCCCAGGGATTGATGGTGGTTTACCCAAATACTGCGGTCAATGCTCCCATCACCCCCAACCCTCTCCCCCCCACCCCCACTCCAAAGACTAATGATTAAACCTCGCTCTCTCTTCAACGCCCCCCCCCCTCAAGTCTGCAAAACAGGCTCAGTTTAGGGTTACGAAAACCCCTCTAAGATGGCTGCCCCAAGTGCTGTGGGACGACGGAAACAAACGATTCGCTACGAGTAGGAATATGGAAATGAGTAACACCACTCCTGATGTCGTTTTTTTCTATTTAATAATACATCTGCAGTTTTCTTGGTGAAAATGTCAAGAATTGGGAGTGAGCACATCTATTTTGAGTTGTAATTGTGCGTGGGTTATCACAATTTACTGGGGCATTGGATATTATATGATAAGATATGATACGATACGATACGATACGATACGATACAAACGATACGATACAATACAAACGATACGATACGATATGATATGATACGATACGATACGATACGATACAATACGATACGATACGATACTATACGATACAGTGGTTGTAGATACGATAGATACGATACAAAATGATACGATATAATATGATATGACACGACACGACACGACACGACACGACACAATAAGATACGACACAATAAGATACGACATGATACGACACGACACAATACGATAGATACGATACGATAGATACGATACAATAGATACGATACAATACGATACGATACGATACGAAAACATACGATAACATACGATACGATAGAATACGATATGATACGATACAATACAATACAATACAATATAATATTAATTCTGAAATGATGAATTTGAAATCAGGGGATTCACATCAGGTACAAAAATTACAACCCCAACTATTGGAAAAGGGAAGCTTAACCCAATGATGAATGCATACTGAGATAGCTTGGGAGCATTCTTTTCTTGCAAGCATTTCAATCCCATAGGCCTGTTCCCACTCCATGGGGACATCAGAGTAACAGCGATCATTATTCATTGGCAATCTCTAGAAATAGGCATGGGTAGAATAGAACCAAATGCATTTCATTCGTGATGACCCATGCACAAAAGTTTGCCGCAAGACATGGGCGACTCAATTCCCGATTCTCAGAGCGGAAGGAACTCCAGACTTTGGAAGAATGCCAGCAATTCAAGCTTTTTCATTCTTCTTCTTCTTTTTCTTTTTTTCCGAGAAATTTTCCCATCCACCAGCAAATCCAAAGAAGAAAGAATCACATGGGGAAATTCAAGCGTGATGACAAGAAAATCCAGACGAGATAATGGGAATACTTACAGGCGGGAACGATTTGCACTTAGACATCAAAAGGCGTGAAACGTGAAAAATAATTAAAATGCCAGGTGCATCCCCACTCAGCCCATCCCTGGTCTTGTCCATTCCTCTCCTCCTCTTCCATCCCCCCAATCAACGCACAATCCCCGCACCGTAAGTCAACTGTGAAATACGAACTGATGAGAATTTCTCGACGTGTAGTCGTTAACGGAGCGCGATTGGCAAGGTGCACTCATTTCGAAGGGCTGCCCTGCCCTGCCCTGCCCTGCCCTGCCCTGCCCTGCCCTGCCCTGCCCTGCCCTGCCCTGCCCTGCCCTGCCCTGCCCTGTGAAGTGAATCACCGTTTAGCTCCCTTTCTGCCCAGCCCTGCCCTGCCCTGCCCTGCCCTGCCCAGCCCAGCCCTGTGAAGTGAATCACCGTTTAGCTCTCTTTCTGCCCTGCCCTGCCCTGCCCCGCCCCGCCCCGCCCCGCCCCGCCCTGCCCTGCCCTGCCCTGCCCTGCCCTTCCCTGCCCTGCCCTGCCCTGCCCTGCCCTGCCCTGCCCTGCCCTGCCCTGCCCTGCCCTGCCCTGCCCTGCCCTGCCCTGCCCTGCCCTGCCCTGTGAAGTGAATCACCGTTTAGCTCCCTTTCTGCCTCGCCCGTGTGTCAGTGACTTCTCTCCTGGTCGGACCCCCCAAAATGGCACCAAGCACAGGTTTTGGACGCCTCCATGTAGCATTGTAGTCTTGTCTTATAGTTATAGAGCAGAAACATGGACAACAACTAAAAATGTAGAAAGAAGCTGAGAGTTACAGTGTGGGCAATGGAAAGGGTATTGATATAGGGGTCACCAAGAAGGACCGAGTTACCGACATAGGCCTACGGGATAAAACAGGCATTCAAGATGTCATCAAGGAGATCAAAAACCAAGGAATGAGAGATGGGCAGGGCACCTCGCTCGAAGACACGACAATAGATGGACCAACGAAATAACAGACTGGACACCAAGGTCACATGTAAGGAGAAGAGGACTGGCAATATAGAAGGTGGCGAGATGAAATCGGGGAGCATGGTGGCATAAAGTGGAAACAACTGTGCTGAAGATAGACTAAGCTTGGAGAATTGGTGAAGAGGCCTCCGTCAAGCAGTGGACCGAAATAAGCTGAACAGAACATAGAACAGAACAGATTTAGCCTTAATAAAGAAGAATGAAACCCAGAGAAAAATGTTGGCTTATCTGATTAGGTATTAAAAACAACCTACAATTACCTATGTGCTACTCACCTACGAGTTTCATAAAGAGGGAAAAATCATGGAATTCGGTGGTCGAATTCGCGTTCCCGCAAACAGCCACCATTTTGAATGGCCCGCCAGTCACTGCGGGGGTATGACATAAAGACGGGCAACTCCCGCATGGGCCCGAAAGGATGCACCCCTTACTATACTGCGTGCAGTTTGTATACACTCGCGAGCTGAACGATGGTGTACTGCCAGGCTTTTGTCAAAATGTCAGCAGGAAAAAGCTGGGGAAATCTTTCCATGCAGTTCCCAACAAGGACAAGAGACCTGAGTTGTTTAGGAAGTGGGCTGCGGCCATCAAAGTTGAGTTGGTCACAATGGAAAGTGGAGCTTGAAGTGGCCTTCTGTATCCAATCTGAACAGGGGCCTTTTTCTCGGGACAGATTAAAAGGTCCTGCCTGGATCAGGAAATGTCATCCCATTTTCATCTCTTTTTTTTATAGAAAATGTCTATTTCAAGCCATTACGGTCAGAAAGCGGCTTGCAAAATATATTTTGTGATTTTTTTGTGTTTTTTTTGTGGTATTTTTTTTTGGGGGGGGGGGGTTGATATATGACTTTAAAATGCAATTCCCGTTTCTTCACTCCAGCTGCTTTACAATGCTGTCCTAATCCTCCTCATAACCTACTTCATCTCAATGCCTCCCCCACGTTCTTTCCTAATAAAGAAGTTATTTGCTCCCAACTCCAGTCTGAAAAACCTCTTCCTTAGAAAGATGCTCTTCATCTTCTAAAAAAGAATTACTTTTTTTTAGGGGGGGGCGTGTGCATCCTCCTCTTTAACTCCGGAGAGTTTAAGGCCTGAAAATGGCATCCCCTTTTCTTTTCCTTTTTTTAGAGTCTGAACAATTTTTTTTTTTTTACAGAGTCGAATGAAGTTCAAGACAGGTGTGTTTGAAAATGTCATTCCGTCAGATCAGGTTTGTCCGTGCTTGCTCTCCGAATCACGAGGAGAGACGCGACGCAAGCCAGAGGGAAGGGAAAATGTCACCCAAATGTCAGCCCAATCCTTCCCACCCTATCAATTGCTGCCGCACGGTCCTTTGTCCAGTGCTTTTTCTCCGTCCCCCCCCCCCAAAAAAAAAAGGAAAAGAGGGAGGCATGAAAAATGGGGAGAGGATGACATTTCATGCACAGTTTGATCTTTTGATGGATATAATTTTGTGATTTTTTTTTTTTTTTTTTGGCGTCGCCGATAATGCGATACAATGAGGATTTGGCCCCCACCGGCTTGGTGGTTAAGACGTCTGCGCTAGAACGCTGGAGTCAAAAAGGGCAATTGGGCGCCCTTACTTTCCCAAATTCTACAGAATCCTGTTGTCCTAGTGTAGGAATGTGTGTAGGATTGAGGGCGCGTGCCGTTTTTGTTACTTGAGGAAAATGCCGGATACAGGTTTGGCCCAATGTGATGGAGGATGATTCTGTAGGATTGAGGGCATGTGGAGTTTTTTGTCACTGTAGGAAAATGCAGGATACAGGTTACAAGGCCCAATGTGATGGAGGATGGTTCTGTAGGATTGAGGGCATGTGGAGTTTTCTGTCACTTGAGAAAAATGCAGGATACAGGTTACAAGGCCCAATGTGATGGAGGATGATTCTGTAGGATTGAGGGCATGTGGAGTTTTCTGTCACTTGAGGAAAATGCAGGATACAGGTTACAAGGCCCAATGTGATGGAGGATGATTCTGTAGGATTGAGGGCATGTGGAATAGGCACCAATGGTCCAGGGAGACACTGTTGGACTGTCAGGTTTGGGGCTTTTAACTGAAGGACTGTAGGATTGTGCAGGATTCAGGTCGTGTGCTAGAAACAAGTGGTGGGTAGTTAGGGTTGTATAAACTAAAAGACTGGTAGGGCAAAGTCTTATCAAATTTCATTTTGTTCCCTTCCAAAATGCACGCTTATCTCCTCTGTCAGGAAAAAAAAATAATATCGCAAAAATGCACAAGCCCATGGAGCCATTTTCCAGGTCCCCTTGCCCAATCAGAAAAAAAAACCTCAAAAATGACTTCTATAGTCCCCGCAATCGAGGGACACATTTCTGATTCTTCCCGACCCATCCCCCCTCCCCCCCAAAAAAAATATAAAACCTTCTGACCACTAACGAAAAAAGCAATTATGTCTTATTTATTTTTTCTTTATTGAAGAGAGAAAGATCAATCTACCCAAGTTCTCCCAAGTCATGGCAGAAAAATAACCGAACTCATCTAACCACTAATGAAAACGGGCAATAACTCTATTTTCTGAAAGACAGGGACAGAAATAGATCCAGCTGAAACAGGTGCATGCAATGTGTTTCTGTAGACATCCCTCTCTATTCCGTGTTTTTTTCTTCTTGGTTTTCGAAGTTTATTCATTGGCTTATGAGTCAAAAAATGGCCTGATATTGATTTGATGGCTTATTCGACTTAAGGGGGGAAGAGGGGATGGCGGAGGTGGGGATGGGGGACGGATCATGCAATAGAGGTCATTAATTTAACGGGAGTCCAAAAAATTCTGGCCAGCAGATGAGTCTCTTTTTTTTTTTAGGACAGTCTGTTGGGAGCGGCGAGGTGGGGAGAGCGTGGGAGGGGAAGGGGGAGGGGAAGGGGGAGGGGATGTGTAAGCGGTAAAAGGGAAGACATTTAGAATCGCCGCCGTTAAAAGTCTCAAGAATTAAGAGTACCGATGGCCGTGAGGACGGAGGATATATACACCATGTATCACTGCCAGGTTTTGGTTGGCTTTGTTTTCATCGTCTTCGCTGTTTCATGGATGACAGGTTAACAGCTCCGCTGCCAAGCTGAATGGGCATACGAGGTGGGAGGGTTTCACTGATTATAGAGCATGCTAAGGCAATGCCGTTCATACGGTGATTTTCATCAACGGATGTAGGATTCTGTGGTAGAGGCCAAATTTCTTAGAGCCGCTTAAGCGTGAGAATCTGCTAAGCAGGAAAAGTCTTCCCCGTGTAAGCAAGGATTACAAGCTGCCCTGCGATGTGATGTCCATTGCTTTTGACTTGTATTCCACTCTTCTTTACTTAGCATGAAACAAAAGTGAAGTTTGGGTTGGCAAGGGGATCCTGTGGCTCGTGAGTTTTTGCGCTTAAGCACATTTTGGCGCTTAAGCGGCGCTAGGAAATTGGCCCCAGCACATTCAAAAAATTTGTTTACAGATTTTGAATGGCTCTTTGTAAATCTCTTCCCCACCCATGTGTTTCAAATTGCTATCGAAATCGCGGTCTGTTTGCACTTTATTCAGAGACGGCCATGTTTTTTTTGCCGGTCGCAGCGTGCGAATGCTGCGGAGGCAATCGATCCCACAATTCAATGCGCGCCGATAAACATCCGATGGCAACTTGATGAGCTGATTGTTACCGCATTGGTGGAGAGGAGAGAGAGAGAGAGAGAGAGAGAAAGAGAGAGAGAGAGAGGAGGAGGAGTTAGAGGAGAAAGGGGAGAGAGGAGGAGGTGTATGGGGAGAGGATGGAGGAGAGAGATGCAGAGAGGGAGGAGATGGAATAGGGACGAATAGGAGCAGGATGAGGAGAGAGGAGGAGGCGTATGGGGAGAGGATGGAGGAGAGAGATGCAGAGAGGGAGGAGATGGAATAGGGACGAGTAGGAGCAGGATGAGGAGAGAGGAGGAGGATGAGGAGAGAGGAGGTGTATGGGGAGAGGATGGATGGAGGAGAGAGATGCAAAGAGAGAGAGGAGATGGAATCGGGACGAATAGGAGCAGGATGAGGAGAGAGGAGGAGGATGTAAAGGAAGGGGAGAAATGGAGGGAGGTGGACGGGGAGAGCAAGGGGGGGAGAAAGGTGAGGATGGGGAGGAGAAGCAAGTAGGAGTAGGACGAGGAGGAGAGGAGGGAGGAGGAAGAAGAGGAGGACGTGAGAAACAAATGGAGGAACCCACAAATTGTGCACCGACCTAGACCGAGTGACTGACCTACATTATTTCTCCCTTTCCAACCTGGCTGCTAGCATTTTTTTCAACCCTCCCTGCCTCCCTCCCTTCCCATCCGCCTCGTCGTCTCACTCGCGTCACGTTTCCCTCACCGCACGCACGGAGCGAGCAATCCGCAGCGCTCAAAACACCGAGGATTAATGGCCGCGACCACCGGCCGTTAAACACACAGCCACTGGCCACACGTTCCACCGACGATCCCCCGTTCACCGTCCCCCCCCCCCCTCCCCTCCCCCCCCAACCCCAACATCGCTGCTCTTTCCCTCTGGTCTCCGTCAATCCGTCGCAACCCAGCCACAGCACAGTCATCTGGCAAAACACAGGCGAGGGTGGGGTGGGCGTGGGTGGTGGGTGGTGGGGGGGGAGTCAGGGGAAACCAATTGCCAATTGTTTGGACAATTGATCGGAACCTTGGCGCGAGTCAACAGCGACTAATTTATGCAAGTATGTCGCGTTTTTAATCATCGGGGTCGTTTGTGGGGACCGGGGGGGGGGGGGGGGGGGGTTGTTCCTGTCAGAATCTAATTCATGAGAATGGAATGCCAAAATCTATGAATATAAATATCTGCATGTGACCTACTTGTACACGTTGGGAAATGACATTCACTTCGGATAAGATTTGAAGGTGTGCATGGTGGAGAGTGTGTCTCCTGATGACGGGTACACACTACCCGAAACCTTTAAGTTACTGGCTCTTTTCAGAGCTGGACTTCACTTTAATAAGAGATGATATTCATGTGCGTGGTGTCACCACAAACCTCCTCCTTGAAATTCATTCCATGCTTGAAATACTTGTTCCATGGTACTGCTACTCTAAATAAACAAAATACCCCATTTGTTGCTGTCTGGTTTAATACAAATTTAAAACAAACCGAGGAATCAAACATGGCCCCGAACATTCAGGTCAGGGGTCAGAGTTTCAAGATCAAATAACTGGAGCAGAGAAAAGGCTGAGAAACAAACGGTACCAAGAATACCGACATTGCTCACACCCTAGGCCAAACAGAATTGAGGGGATTCGAGACAGAATGCGGAAAATGCCCACACACCCTCGTGAATTAAATTTACAACATGTGCTCTAAAATACTAATGCCGCTGGGTTTGTTGGTTTTTTTTTTGTGAGGAGGGGGGGGGTGGCAAGCAATCATGTGAGCATTCGTGCTAGAAAAAAAATAAAATAATGCATTCCCTGCGGAAAGCATAATTATGTACTCACTGTGCTTAGAAATTGCAAACATGGCTTTACAATTTTCAGCAGGAAATCAATTTAAAGGGAGAAATTTCTATTGCTTCCCCCCCCCCCCCCCCCCCGTTTCATGCGTAACGCAATTCTGTTTGAAATTAAAATGCGTGGCGTGCGCAAATTCCACTCCCCTTGTGCCCTCTAGAAATTAGATTCTCGGAAAATGAAGCAGAATGGGAAAACTTCTCGCAGCGCGACCAAACAAAATGGGTTTGAATGGAGGGGGGGGGAAAAAAATCTAATTTTTGTCTCCCCTCCTTGGGAAAATGATCGAATTCCAGTCGGACTCTCAGCGCCGTAGACGACTCCATTAAGTTGTTTGGACAGAAAATAGCCCAGCGTATCGAAGAGATGTCTCCCCCCCCCCCCCCGAGTCCTAGGGGAGAGGGAGAATTAGGACGAACGCCAATTGTGCGACCCACATGTTTGACAGCGTTGCCGTTAACAACATTGCCCCTACGATTAGAAAGAGCAGGTACCTGTATTGCCCTGCTTTTGATGAAACATAATTTTTCATTTTTAAAATTTTTTTTTTAAACAAAAAGTGTTCCATTTTATCTCCATTCTTTCTATCGATTTAATTAGAACTGGCACGATCTAAAGAAATCTTTTACAGTTTCTCTAAACAAAGGAAGGGAAAATGACTGGGAACTTCCATGCGTTCGTCTGTCCATTGGTTTGATCGTCCGCATGAAATGTTCAACGATTTCACCGGTGCTTGGCGACTGTTGTTTGACATCCCACTGGCACAGGCGTGATAAACAATTTCGTGTTTTTATCTCCTCTACGGGTAGCATGAGCAATGATACTCATGATTGATGACATATCTATGATGCAACGCGGTATCCGCCGCTATACATTATTCGAATCCACCACACGACCTCCACCAGCTCGGTGGTCCAGTGGTTAAGACGTTTGTACTAGAATTCGGGAGTCGCGGGTTCGAATCCCGCCTGAGCTGCCTGAAGTATTTTTATCAGGCAACGGGCAAAGCACTGAGAATTCAGTGTTTATTTCGTCGATCAAGGACAAAACCTCATTGAACAATGATGCCTTGTACAATTTTCAGAGATGAAAACGTTAGAATGGTTGTAACTCTTGAGAATACACCAGCAGTGCTCAATTCTAGCTGAGTTCAGTTTTCTTCACGGATGACGGTGAGGCCCAGTTTGGTTCATGTTGTAAGAAGCCACGCTAAGGCTGCAGGCAGCCATGACAACATTGCCGGTCTCCTTCAAAAGAGTGTCATGCAGTGCTGAGTTTTTGTATTGTTTCCCTATCAATTGATGAGAATACTTGTACACAGTGCTCAGTCACGGCTGAGTTCAGTTTTCTTCATGGATGATGGTGATGCCCAGTTTGGTTCATGTTGTAAGAAGCCACGCTAAGGCTGCAGGCAGCCATGACAACATTGCCGGTCTCCTTCAAAAGAGTGTCATGCAGTGCTGAGTTTTTGTATTGTTTTCCTATCAATTGATGAGAATACTTGTACACAGTGCTCAGTCACGGCTGAGTTCAGTTTTCTTCATGGATGATGGTGATGCTCAGTTTGGTTCATGTTGTAAGAAGCTAGATGAGGCTGCAGCGAACTATGATAGCATTGCCGGTCTACCGGTAGCTGGCAAGCTGTGAAGCAGCTAACCCTAGTCCACACGTGGGCCCCATGTACATGTAATACTGATTTCCATCAGGCATTTGTCTGCATTCAGATGGTCCTTTCTTTCTTTTTCCTGGTGCTTTTTTTTTTAACATAATGAAATTCATCTGCATAAGCTCAAATTAGAATTCTAATCAGGAAAGGCAATATAAACATGTACAAGTTTTTAAATAGTGTTCATGTACTGTGCATCTGCATTCTAATCGTGCATTGCAGACGCATGGTCTGATGATAATGTAACTTGCCGTCCGTTCTCAACCCTACTCAACGGAATTAAAAATTGATTTTGCAATATAGGGGAGGGGATTATTCATACATGTTTTACTACAAAGTGGGTTGGTTTATGTTTATGTCCAAACAGTAGAAATCATACGCTTCCTATAAAGTGCATGCATGTTTTGGAAACTTACAACCAGTACTCCACAACCACACTGTCAGTCGGTCCATTCCTAAACACCCACATTTACCCAAAAATAGGCGTTGACTGGGGTTTGATGGGGTTGAGTAGGGGTGGGCGTGGTTGATGGGGGCCTGTTTGGGATGATACAGTATTAGGTTCAAGTCCCACCCAGTCTTTTTTTTAAACATATTCATTTGATATACACAAATGTTGAAAACTGCTTACCAGTTGACTAAGATTACCAAAATGCAAATCATAAAATTTAGTTCAGAGAAAGGTCCTGCTAGGATCGAAACGTCAGGCATTTTGATATTTGTACAAATTTTTGTGTACGTTCCCACTGAAACTACTGTATAACATGCATGTATAATGCTTGCTCAACTGCAGAGCTCAGTGATAAGATGGCTTCAAAGTTTTTCGAGCTGACATTCCCCTTCCAGGTGAAGAATGTGGCTCTTCCCCTTCAACAACAGCAACCCACAGTTAGAGTGGGGGAAAGAGGAAGGGGGGGGGGAATGATTCTGATGCCGAATTGCATGAATAATCTTTGTGCCTGACTGACTGACAAACACAGAATACAGACTACAGAACAACCACAGCGTCGCACCGACCAAATAAGAAATGGTCTCTGTATGGAGTCGTAGCAAACCTTCACCATCGAAAGCCTGAAATCGCGGGAGAACCACTGGCTGTATTTGGGAGGGGGGGATGTTTCCTCTTTCCTGGACGGATGGCAGCGACAGAGTCTAAACCTTTCAAGGGTTTTCAGGTCGATTCTACGAGATTTGCGTTGGACTCACTGCCCTTCCTTTTTATAATCCTGCATCTATACTGTTCTCTAAAGAAATAAAATACTTGCCCGCATCAGAAGAGGGGGGGCCCAAAAAATCAACACACCAAACCCGCATTCTATTAATACCAAGTCTTCGAGTGGCGTCTTGACAATAAATCACAAGATTTGTGATATTACATCTGGCAAGAATAATAACGAGGAAGGCTCCATTGTCAGGACATGTTTATGTCTACCACATTTTCATAGGAAGGAGAAGAGGCACTCGTCATTCTAGATTTGTCCTCTAGATTCGTAATTCTGGAGTCTACACTACACAATTCTCTCTGTCAGGTTTTTTTCCCCCACCGCTGAAAATTCTGTTTTAGAGATTTGCGTACGCTCGGAAGAGCGGATCAATAGAGCTTTGAATTGAGGGGCATGGATAGTGTGAAGACATCCAGGCAAACTCTGCCCATTCTATTTATGTCCTGGGCTCGAGCCTAGAAGGGGCATTTTAAGAAGAAGAAGAAGAAGAAGAGGAAGAAGAAGAAGAAGGAGAAGAAGGAGAAAAAGGAGAAGGAAGGAGGAGAAGAAGGAGAAAAAGGAGAAGGAGAAGGAGATGGAATAGGAGAAGGAGAAAAAGGAGAAGGAGAACGAGAAGGAGAAGGAGAAGAAGGAGAAAAAGGAGAAGGAGAAGGAGAAGGAGAAGAAGAAGGAGAAAAAGGAGAAGGAGAAGGAGAAGAAGGGGAAAAAGGAGAAGAAGAAGGAGATGGAATAGGAGAAGAAGGAGAAAAAGGAGAAAAAGGAGAAGGAGAACGAGAAGGAGAAGGAGAAGAAGGAGAAAAAGGAGAAGGAGAAGGAGAAGGAGAAGAAGAAGAAGGAGAAAAAGGAGAAGGAGAAGGAGAAGAAGGGGAAAAAGGAGAAGAAGAAGGAGATGGAATAGGAGAAGAAGGAGAAAAAGGAGAAAAAGGAGAAGGAGAAGGAGAAGGAGAAAAAGGAGAAAAAGGAGAAAGGAGAAGGAGAAGAAGGAGGAGAAGGAGAAGGAGAAGGAGAAAAAGGAGGAGAAGGAGAAGAAGGAGAAAAGTGAAGAGAAGGAAGATTAGGAGGAGGAGAAGGAGGAGGGGGCGAGGAGGGAGGAGGGGGCGAGGAGGGAGAGGAGGAGAAAGAGGAGGAGGAGGAGGAGGAGGAGGAGGAGGAGGAGGAGGAGGAGGAGAAGGAGGAGGGAGACGAGGAGGAGGAGGAGGAGGAGGAGTAGGAGGACATAGAAAGACAGCACGTAAAGACAGAGAGAAAGATGGAAAAAAAACCTCTTCTTGTGCCCTGGTGTAT
Organism: Luidia sarsii; assembly: GCA_949987565.1. NCBI lineage: Eukaryota > Metazoa > Echinodermata > Asteroidea > Paxillosida > Luidiidae > Luidia > Luidia sarsii. The sequence goes on from OX465103.1 coordinate 3,391,141, forward strand.
CAATTGAACGATGCCTGATCAAATATCAAGCCAGCCATTCAGCTAGCCTTCCAGACCACACAAACATATCATCCGATGGCATTACAGTGCTTAACATCAGCCACAAGAGAAAAAAAAGGGGGAAGAATTTAAAGAGTCTAGAGTGCGGTGTACACTGCACACTGCATCATGTTGCGCAGCCCAAGTCGTCAGCGCTATCCGTTCCGTGTACCGGGGCTGCGTAAATGCGTGTCCTACTCCACGCCTGCCATTGCTCCTCGCACAAATCAATACAGCTTTCTGCGCCCCCCCCTAAAAAAAAAAAAAACCTGAAAACCCAAAATTATCATCCGACTGTTTTCCCCGACGCAGCCCAAATCTCTCACCCAATAAGCATGCCAGATGCTCAGATCCATTCGATGCGCGACTGCGATGAATTGAATATCTAAACAGGGCATGTTGAATTCTGTGTTTGTCTTTTGTTTCTTTTGTTAATCTATGCCCATGTATACTGCCCTTGAGAGCGCCCTCTCTTGGTAAGATTTGCATTCAGATTTTCATCCTTGTCAATGCACAATCAATATTAATATTTTATTGTGTTTGGTATTTCTTATTCTGCCCATATATTGCCTTTCAGAGCGGTCCTTCTAGGCACTCTCATGGTAATATTTTTTGTTCAGAATAAACTAAGTTCTCCGTGTCAATACACAATGAATATTAATATATATTGAATTCTATTGGGTTTGGCCATCTTCTGCCTTTGATAGAGCTCATGCTCCTTCTTCTCATCCTACTCACACACACAAAAAATAAACCGACACAGCGCACTCGCCAGAGAATCCTTACACAGCCCGGATGCATGCATATACATGTCGGAGGAACTGTTTCTCGCATGTGGCACGGGGGCGAGCAAATTCGTCGGTGCATTTCACACACATGCATGAACCCCCATTCCACCTACAGACTCCCAAGGCACGTTGCCTCGGCAACCACCGCATTATTTACTTACCCACTCCCCCACCCCTAAAAAAAAAAAAAAAAAACCTCCCTTCATCCTCTTTTTACGAGGGATTCCAAATTGGAACAAAATGTAATCAAATAATGCAACCTTCCTCCTTTCTGCTATTCATCCGCTTCCCCCCCCCCCTTCTCCTGCTTGTTAAGATTCCTACGCTCAAACTTTAAAGTACTCCAATCCTTTTGACACCACACTTATTATCGCAGCGGGGAATCCGGGCGACTCAGAATGCGCGCTTTCTATGTGCATTAAACCTTAAAAAATAAAACAAATCTTCACCTTTTACCCTTGTCTATCCTCCACTCAATCATCCTCACTCATTTCCTGTTTCCTTGTAATCACTTACATGTAAGTGCTCTGTTGTAGATTATAATTCCATAAAGTAGTAATCAATAATATGATGAATGTAAGAGGCTTGCGGTGACACTACATACACAATCCCTTCAATGTGCCAACGAATGAGTGTGGAGCTGAGAGCCCCACCCCCCCCCCCCCTCAGATACTCTGGGACAATGTGCGTACTTGTATACCGATTCCCCCCCCCCCTTCTCCTGCTTGTTAAGATTCCTACGCTCAAACTTTAAAGTACTCCAATCCTTTTGACACCACACTTATTATCGCAGCGGGGAATCCGGGCGACTCAGAATGCGCGCTTTCTATGTGCATTGTGGTGCACGGGTGCATTCATGTGCAATGTAACCCCCCCCCCCTCCCCAACCCCACCCTCCTGCCCTAACAAAAAAAAAGCGTCAGGGTTCTTTCGGTTGCTCGCATTCAAGCGTAGTCTCCGTCGTGGCCCCCTAGCGCTGTGTACATGTCAGCCGCCCAAACCCACGGCACCACTGAGCACTACGACCGCCGACAATGGCCGTCAAACCCCGTCGGGTGACCGAATGCAAACAAAAAAACCATAGAGACACCGGGGGGGGGGGATCTCTTTCTATAGATTTGCAAATCCACAAGGCGGCCAGAGTCTCAATTAACGCAGATAGACTTGAGTACATGTAAGTCTTTTTTTTTTTTTTTTTTTTTTTTTAACAGAATGATCTCTTGCCTGCCAATGAGCAGCCTGGGCTTCTTGCTAAATTTCATTCCTCTCCTCGGCTGAAAAAAGAAAGAAATTCATGCCTATCTGAGTGTAGGCACTTCAGACTCTGGGAGATACACATGTAAACTGAAAACATCCAGCCTTGTCATTTTTGTTTCAAGTTGGTTTTGGGTCTTTTTAGTCGGCAAACAGTTTGAAACATGTCTGAGTTACTTTAACTATAAAAGACTCCGATATACCATGGCTTTCTTTACTATCATGACCTTATAGTAATTTTTTTTCATTTTTGTCTCCCTTTTGGCAACAAATCTGAATGGATAAGAACCGTTTGAAGAATTGCAATCCACGCTACGTACATGGAGTTAAAATTCTTGGAATGAGCCAAACGGTCTCCTATATGACTTGTGACGTGGACTGAGAGTCAATTCTGATTCGAGTCATGTTTTTCTGTGACTCGGACACAGCTTTGAGTGACAACGACTTGGAGTCAACAAAGACTACCCAACAGGGACTCGAGAGAAGCCACTCGAGATCTACACTCGGCATTTGGGGACTCGGCAACAAGTCTGGTGCCTAGCTCATTCGGCAGTGGTCTGCTGAGTTTCTAACTCAACTCCGCCTGACTATGATTCCATAGTCTGACCACACCCTTGACGATCTTGTACCAGTCAATTAGCAAAAACCGAGAACATCAGAAGGTTCAAAATTTTTGACACCACACTTATTATCGCAGCGGGGAATCCAGGCGACTCAGAATGCGCGCTTTCTATGTGCATTAAACCTTAAAAAATATAAAAAATCTTCACCTTTTCCCCTTGTCTGTCCTCCACTCAATCATCCTCACTCATTTCCTGTTTCCTTGTAATCACATAAAGTGCTCTGTGCCTCGCACAGTTGTAGATTGTAATTACATAAATTAGTAATCAATAATATGATGAATGTAAGAGGCTTGCGGTGACACTACATACACAATCCCTTTAATGTGCCAACGAATGAGTGTGGAGCTGAGCCCCCCACCCCCCCCCCCCCCCCCTCAGATACTCTGGGACAATGTGCGTACCGTACTTGTATACGCCTGTGCACAGAAACCATTTGACCGGTACCCTGCACTGCCGTACACATTACTTCCTCCTCCGACACACAGTGCTATAACGACAAGCAGCCGGCGAACTTTTGAAATGCAATTTTGACCACCTTCATTGTTCCTTCCATTTAATTTCTTCCTGTGCGTGTCAGTGCTTGTGTGTGTGTGTATTTGCAGTTCGTCAACGGGCATTGTCTGCAAAAATAAATCTCATTCTTGGAAGAAAAAAAATTGTACTTGTTTCCCCCCCCCCCCATGAGAGAAGTACGTTTCAAAGGCAGGGTCTTTTCACACAGAAGAGGCAAATTTAATGCTGTGCAATCTTTCACTTTGTGCCACGTGAACAGCCAATATGGTTACTTCAGAGTCTCCGGAAATGATGGCCTTTTGCTGCCCATCTACCCACAGCAGGCAGTTCCCTTGATTCAACTACGACTTCATTTCAATACGGTCTTGCAGATTTCAAGGGGTGGGGAGCCCAACTGCAGAAACAACCTGAACGTGATGCGGAATGCCCCGTGCCGCTTTACGGTGTATACTGTACATTCATGTAAGGCTCGAAATGCTCAAACCAATCAGAGATTTCACAGAAGTGTGTACATACTCACTACAAGTGCACCGTGCATGTACAAGTAATGTACGTGTACATGTGCACATGTACATGTTCATGCAAAATGCAATGTACGTGTACATGTACATGGTCATGTAAAATGCACAATGTACCGTACATGTACAGTACAAGAACATGAACACTGTACCGGTACATGCAATTCCCAAGTGCACTATGCGTGCTCATACATGTACATTGTACTGGTACACGTACGGTACACTGTAGCAGTGCATGTACATGTACAGCACATGTACAGTACATGTAAATTATGTAAATGTACAAGTACTGTATGTGTTCATGCAAAATACACACACGTACAAAATGTACTATGTCTATGTACACGTACATGTACATGTACAGGTAGTTCCGCCTTTGAGATAGGTCCTGCTAGCTTCACAATGGCAGGCCCTCTCAATTGATTGAGATGTGAATAAAACTGCCTTATCTTCCGTGCCAACTGTCACTTTGAAGCCGGCCAAACTTCACTACCTCCCTGCACAGAAGGTTGCCAATTATTTTCATTGAGCAGTGGGTAAAGGGTCAAATTTCCAGGGCTGTGATTGACGTAGAAAGCTGGTTTGCAATGCCAAAGACTTGTGGGTAAAAAGTCTTAACATGCGGCTTGCTCTCTGTCTCTGTTGCCAATGTTGAACACAGTTGTAAATCCCCCAAATCACACATGTACATGTACATTGAAGAGAGCTGTGTAATTAATACTTACCAGTACTTAATTCACAATAAAAAGAGGCAAATCTCAAAATGTCTGTTTCCGTCCAAACAAAACCTTTCTAGTGCTAGGATCTAAACACCGGGCCCTCCGATTTACAAAACAAACAAACAATTGATTTACAAGATGGCATGATTTGAACCCGAGACCTCAGGACCAGAAGTCTCGGGTTCAAATCCCGCTCCAGTCAAAGTTTTCTTTTCTGTTTTTTTGTTGTCCTTCTTCTTTTTTTCAAAAGTGTTTAAAAGTTTGCGGTCAGTTTTTCCTGTATTTGTTTGACTTTGAAAAAAGATACAGGATACAGGGCTATCATCTGTCATCAGACAGAGAGCACCTGATCTTAAGTCAATAGATGTCCTGACATTTTGATGGTCCTGCTAGTATCGATTCGAAAGGTCAGGCCCTCTATTAATTTTTTCATTTTTTTTCCCTATTTGCTCAAATTTTGTTCATTTAAGTCCGCCAGCTGTTTGAGAAACCGAAGAAGAGCGGTTTTTGTATCAAAAGTTCCCAGTCAATGATTTGTTGGACTTGAATAGATTGTTTCCACTAAGTGTTATTAGAATTCAGTGACAATGCAGGTACAAAGAGCGTACTCTTGCCTATCCAAGAGGAACAAAAACTAGGCCCCAAAGATGGCCGCCGGTGCAACCGATCTATTAGAAAAGCCGCACCCATTTTGTGCGATCCCCGAGCTGCCGCAACCAGGTTTACAACAATTGGTTGTTTGCATCGGAATGAAAGCGGGGGATGTGAACCCTGGCGGTATACGGCAGTGAACAGTTAAATCGCTTCTGACTGGCGCCCCCACCTCGGCAAAAGACAAAGTTGACCATACTAAAAATACATCAGAAGTTCAGGGCCAGATGTTTTGATCCAAGCAGAACCTGAGAGGCAGAAACAGATGGGCAGGGAAAGAGACGATACCAATAGGCAAGTGATCTGATGTCCAGTGCACTCTGATATCTGATAAAGACAGATTGAGGAGGATTGAAGTGATGCCCAAGAGGTGGTATCCAATACTCGGGTTCTAATCGTAGACCTGTGGCCATAAACAATACAAACTGTGCAGGAGACGCAGGTACGTCATGTTTGAGGTGCTGCACGACCGGCCCGGTGCGTATGGCGGTGATTGTGGGTCTTGTAGGTTGAGGGATCTGTGAATCTGTGTCTAACGAGCCTGAGTGGATGTGACCGCCACCCGTGACTTGGCAAACAGCAGGGCCCGCTGCAAGCATCCCCCCTCCCCCTCCCCCCTCCCTCCCCCCCACCCCCCCCCCCCGGCAGATTCTGCTCTCCGCAGGGCCTGATAGTCGCGCAAAAGAGGCCGGAGCTTGACGCCCGGAGTTTGGACGTCAAGACGAGTCAAGTCGGGCGGCAGATCCCAGTCCGGCAAACACACACCCAGGTGTGCATGAGCCTACGTCTGGCCCCCATGAACACCATCTTAACCTCCCCAAATCGTCTCTCTCTGAGACCGTAGACTCCCTCCTCCCCCCCCCCCCCACCCCCCGAGTTCCGTTACATCTCCAGACGCAATTAAGGATTAATTACTGAGACAAGATGACAGGGGGAACGGGTGAGTGGGCAAACGTGCACGGTCGGAACGATTGCCGTCTGAGACGTGACTTCGGCAAGGGCAATGCAGCGGGAGGGAGGGGTTGACTTGAACGGAGCATCACGACTCCCAGGACAAAAACACAAGGGAGGGGGAGGGATTGGAGAGGTACATGTATATTGGTGAGAGAGACTTTCAGAAAGTGACAGAAAGAGACAGAGAAACAGTTAGAGAGAGAGAGAGAGAGGGGGGGAGAGAGAGAGAGAGAGGGGGAGAGAGAGAGAGAGAGAGAGAGAGAGAGAGAGAGAGAGAGAGAGAGAGAGAGAGAGATGGAGAGAGAGAGAGAGAGAGAGAGAGAGAGAGAGAGAGGGGGGAGAGACAGACAGACAGATAGACAGAGAGAGGGGAGATATAGAGGGAGAGAGAGAGAGAGAGAGAGAGAGAGAGAGGGGGGGGGGAGAGACAGACAGACAGATAGACAGAGAGAGGGGAGATATAGAGGGAGAGAGAGATAGAGAGAGATAGAGAGAGAGAGAGAGGGAGAGAGAGAGGGAAAGAGAGGGAGAGACAGACAGACAGAGAGAGGGGAGATATAGAGGGAGAGAGAGAGAGAGAGGGGGAGAGGGAGAGAGAGAGAGAGGGAGGGAGAGAGGGAGAGACAGACAGATAGATAGACAGAGAGGGGAGATATAGAGGGAGAGAGAGATAGAGAGAGAGAGAGAGAGAGAGAGAGAGGGAGAGAGAGAGAGGGGGAGAGAGGGAGAGACAGACAGATAGACAGAGAGAGGGGAGATATAGAGGGAGAGAGAGAGATAGAGAGAGAGGGGGAGAGAGAGAGACAGACAGACAGAGAGGGAGAGAGAGACAGGGAGATGAAGAGAGGAGATAGAGGGAGAGAGAGAATTAGAAAGACAGACAGACAGACAGGAGAGAGAGGGAGAGAGACAGAGGGAGGGGAGAGAGAGGGAAATAAAGACAGATAGAGAGAGGGGAGAGATATACATGTAGAGGGAGAGACAGACAGGCAGAGGGGGGAGGGAGAGGTGAGAAAGGTAGAGGGAGAGAGGGAAGATAGGGAGAGACAGAGAGAGACAAAGAGAGGGACAGACAGACATACAGAGAGAGAAGGGGAGATGGTAGCAGGCAGTAACGCTTTTTTTCCGCCCGAGTCCAGACAGCTGATCCCAATCAGCATTCCTGAACAGTGCCCACTGCCCTGCCCTGCTCGTAAAATGATCAGACACGCAAAGGTCGCATCCCTTCTCAGATTCCCCGAGTGCTTTGAAATTCTTCCTTTTGTCTTCTCTCCATCACGCAGTCTGGAGTTCAAAGAGTTCAGGAAGAGCTTGGTGTAATTCCTGTTCATCCACAGTGGTGGTGATTGGTTCCTTCGTTCTCTTGCTCTCCTTTTGTATAGAACTGTTTGTCTCTATTTTTTTCTGTTTGCCTGTTTCTGTCGTCTTTCTATCTCTCTGACATCTCCCCTGTTCCAGTCTCTCTGTCTGTCTCTCTTTTTCTCTCTCTTTCCCTGTTTTTGTTTCTCTCCTGTTTCCCTTCGTCCCTCCCTCCTCTCTCTATCTTTGTGTCTCTACCCCACCATCTCTATCTCTCTGTCTGTCTCTCTTTTTCTCTCTCTCTTTCCCTGTTTTTGTTTCTCTCCTGCTTCCCTTCACCCCTCCCTCCTCTCTCTGTCTTTGTGTCTCTACCCCACCATCTCTGTCTCTCATGTCTACCTTTCTCTTTCCTTGTCTCTGCCTCTCACTATTTCCATCTGTCACTCTCTCTCTCGCTCTCTTTCTTTCCCTCCTTCTGTCTCTTTCTTGTCCCCTCTCTCTATCTCTCCCGGTCTGTCTCTGTCTCTATCTCACCTTTTCTCTCTCTCATTCTTTTGTCAAATAACTTCAAAAGAAAAAAGTGCCGAAATCCAGGGTTTTTTTTCTTTTTTTTCTTGTCTTTTCTTTAGGAGTTTCTGATAACTCTGACCTTTCTGCACGAGAATTTCTTCGTCAACTGCAAAATTAAGTGGCGGGTAAATGGTTCCTGTCGGCAGCCATTATTCAGACGGGCCATTTGCTAATGGTCTTCCCTCCCTACATTCCCCACCTTCAGAGTGCAGTGGTCTGCGCTACCCAGAGTAATGACTAAATATGTGGAAGTATTCTTTCTTTTCGTTTTCTCTCGGGAGAAGGAGAAGTGGGGGGTGGAGGGAGGGGGGGGGAGAGAAAGCGGTGAAGACGAACAATTTTCGTCAAGGAAGGAAGAGAGGGGAAGGAGGAGGGGAAGGATGAAGGGAAAGGAGTTTAATAGGGATGGACTGAGCAACTTCCATAAAAAAAAAAAAATCAAACAAATTGGAAGTTCATGTCTTCAGATATTGTCTTCATACGTGCAGTTTTATAGACTCCCTCATTTGCTGGAGCCTCTCTCCCTCCCTCCCTGCATGTTCCCCTACAGCGACTCATTCCCGAACAACTGTCTCTTCCAGAAGGCAATAACTCATCACCCTCAGCTTCTTGTATGTCTTGAATGACTCCCTAGCCTGTCGCAAAATCTAAAAAAAAAAAAAAAACCTGAACAACCCCCACCCCTGTGACCATCGGCAGCAATGAGGACAAGCACTTTGTTTAACCCCGAATCCAATTTGAAATTGAAAGGGCGGCGTGCCAGGCCACACAATGAAGAACCCCCCGTGCAACTGCAAGAGTATCTGAATTTAGAGACCGCCGCGTCTCCACAGTCGGGAAAAAGTGCATTTATCCTGATTTTTCTTCAATGTACCGGTACTTTGCATAAATTTGGGAGAAGAGGAAGCCAAAAAAAATACAGGAATCTGAAGTGGAAAGGTGGGGGGGGAGTGTTTGTGATTCGAGAGAAATTGAGAGGCATGGCAGTCAATCTAAAAAAAAAAAATAAAAAAAAGTACATGGTACATGAGGGAGAGTGTCATGTCAGGACAACTAGGTTCTTGTTCGCGAAGCCCTTAAACTCTTGGTCGACGCGGGAAACGCTTGCATAACGCAACTTGTCTCGGTCCGAATTCAACCCGATGAAAAATTGAACAGTCTGTCCGTCGGCTTTTTTGCGTTGGAAACTCAACGAGCCATGTGCAAAGTGCTGTGGGCCGGCAGCCTGTAAAATTGGATATCGAGATAATTATGCGTCAGCGAGGCGGACTGCCACAGCGGGGAGAAACAGCGGCGACAGGAATCCTGACTTTAGGTATTGCAAAGAACCGGTCTTCAACCTATTGATCCATCCGAGTCTGAATATTGAAAAGTACAAGAATTATGGCCTGCTGTCATGATTGAGAGGAATGCACTGAAGTTGGACAAAAACAGAGGCCTGAGGTTTTTGCAACTGTAGGGACCGTCCTCTGAGTCAAATTTGAACTCTGGCCAAAGGGGCTTGGTGTCCCAGTGGGCCTAGCACAAAGACAAACTGCTTCTGTATTTCGGTTTAAAAAAAAAGGGGGGGTTGGGCTGGCATTTCAATTCAGACAGTTCCGGTCCTAATGGCAAAAGGGCCATGGATAGTTTGCCAATGGACGGCCACTATGAAAAGCCCTTCCTCGTAGCTAGAATGTTACAAACTGGCAGAAACCTAACGCCCCCTGTAGCCCTACTACACACACAAATCTCACATGCACTGTCTGCACACTCAGAGCCAGGCTGAACCGTTTCACTCTAAAACCCGCAAACTGATCCAACAAGAACATCACAACTCAGACACTACTACACACACAAAAACCAGTGCTACAAAAGAAATCAATAATTATGTCAACTTCGCCCCAGATCTCAGATATAAGATGCACATCATATTTAAAAAAATGTATAAATATTCACCTTTTTTTTGTCTTCTTTTAAACAAAAGAATCCGTCCTCCTTCATTTTCCCCTGCCCTTAAATATTTGCTCGATCTACACTACTGTACATACCGGTTTATATTTTATTGATTTTGACAATTTATTTCAGGAAGCGTATTCCGGTCAGCCATGGGAAAAGAGAGCATGCCATTCTTTAATTTTTTTTTATTTATTTTTTTTTGACTTGCAAACGGCAAAGTACCGGATGGTGCAAACCGTCCGAAAAGTTAATCAAATTTGGCGTCAAATTCAAGGGCACAAATGATGTCACACTTGCGCTTAGGACTGCCGGGTACGCAGGCCAGATTTGTTTAATTTTTTTGGGGTCGTTGTTGTTGCTGTTGTTGGTGATTCAAGGTCTTCGTTATTCAGGTTGAAGGCAGGGCACGCACAGAGCCGCCACTCCGAACGTTTTAAAACCAAATGGAAATGGAATTTTTTTTTTCATTTGCGTGAAACCTGAAAGCATTTCTGGAATGAAATATAAGATTGCTAAAAAAAGCAGCCCAAAATATAAATGATTTCTTTTGTATATTTATATGAATACAAAATTTGACCAAACAATTTTTTTTTTTTGATAGCTGATAAAGATGATTAGAATATTGAATTAGTGATGGTTGCAAGGTCTGCCGAGGAAAAGATTCCCGCTGGACAAAATGCCATCAAGCCCAAGGTTAATAAAGATGCACAGGAAAGAAAAAAAACCCACAAACTTCTGCAGGTGAACAACAAGGCCCCTTTCATGTGTGCAAAAATCAGGTCGGGTCAGATTTGAAGAGTTGCTTGTAAACTTCTACCATAAAGTGTCGTTCCGTTTCCGGTATTCAGATTTTTTATTTTTGTGTTCAAGTATTTAACTGTCAGAAGTCAGACATAGATATCTCCTCACACCTGCTCAATCCTTCTTTTGTCCAACTGTGGATGCCATCTCCATCAAGTTTACCGGTACTTTGAAGCATCCACGTTTCAGGTTACAATCTTCTTCTTTTTTAACCCCCCAAAAATCGCCACCATCAGCGGACAAAACACCATTTGCTGACCTTTGACCCATCAATCGGCCACATATTGTCCGGGCAGTTGTGGTTTATTCACGAGGGCAACAAATAAATAAATAAAACCACATAACAAGATGGAATGGACCACATCTGACCACTAGAGGGCGCCAGACTCTCTAGACTGATCTGCACATCCACAATCAAAGCAAGCCACTGCGTTTGGAGTTTACCACAAGTTTTGCCACAAGGCCAAAATCTCTCCAATGGCTTGATAGCACAAAAGGGCCAGCACTACTCAGTACTGCGAACAAGCCCTACTACATGTATGTGTAAACAAGACACACAATACAGAGCTTGCCTTTCAAATGTGTTCTCACATGTACGGCAGCCAATGAAGTTTTGGTGGCCCAAAAAACTTGCCCAAAACGTACAAAATGTCCTCTTAAATTGTAGTGCTAGAGAGGTGATGTGGTCGGTTGATTAGAGAGTTTGTCTGCAGTGCAGACGGACGCTGGTTCATCTCGGACCAGAAGCTGGAATACTCTCTCTGTCCACCCAGCAGCAAATGGGTACCTGACTCTCTCTAGAGCTGGGAGAAGGTTGAAAGGCGGTGAGGAAAGGAACTGGCCACCCTACCTCATCACGCCGCGGCCTTGTCAATGTGCTTCTGTAATAAGGCACGTCCCCAGCACTATAATGATAGGATGGGACATCCTTTACCTAAGTATCACCAATTGTAAGCGCCGCACAGTGTCGGGCCGTCGGCTACTACTTATTTGGCTCTTTTTGATGGCCGACCACCATTTTAGGTGGCCCGGCATCAATCATCATCAACAATCCCCGGGTAGAGCCAGGTTAACCGAGTGACCCTGCTTTAATGCTGGGTAAGTAAGGGGGTTAATGGCATCAGAGACAACCAAACCTCGGAGAAGCTAATTGAAACACACCTGTAGCGGGGCCATGGTTATACCCGTAGGATATAAGCTTTGGGAAAAATGGATGGTTAAAACTGTAGTCATTTAAACCAACAAAAAAACGGGACTGTTCTTACCTGACATAGACGAAAAGGCTGCCCTCAATGTCTGTCCTCTCCTGCATCGGACGAAAAATATCAAACAGGGAATGGGCGAGTGTTAGAGACTAACTACAACTCTCGGGAGGGTTTGAATTCAGCACAAGCCCTGTATAAATGCCTTGGCCTTTAAAACCCACTTCCCAAAATGTCAAGTTTGGTTTTCTTTTTGGGAACGCCGCCATGTATTAAGGGCTGGACAGTTATGGTCAGAGCGCTGGTACATTGTGTACACAAAACCAGAAGTCTTGTGTACAAGTCCCGGTCCAGTCAAAGTTTTCTTTGTCATTTCGTTGCCAGGGCTCAACACTTTTCCTGGCCACTGATAATACAGTGTATATCAGGAAACTTCCAAGTTCATTCATTACAAAAAAAAAGGTTTCGGGAACTGCACTGCTAGAGCTAGAAGGAAAGACTTTTGGATCAACAGAGGGCGCCATCACAATTTGGCTGAAAGTCAACAAGGCTCAACCATTAGTGAACCTGGTACACTAGAAAGTAATGGCTGGATTTACAGGCCGTCTGCTTTGCAGATCTGAGCCAGAGTTTCCCAGACATTTCAATAGTGAGGTTAACCCCACCTCACCTTGGGTTTTTGTCTCCCAAACTGCCCATCTCAGAGGTCAATAATCGCGGTAGAAAAATACACACAATTTTAGCACCTTGGCATTGACAGTTGACACCGCAATGTTTTCCCCCTTTGTCATTTTCCACAAGCACATAACTGTGCTATCGAATTGTTCCCCCTCCCCATCCTGCTCAATCTATGACCGTCAAGCGAACCGTCAAGCTGGTGACTTCCACGATATACCCGTCTCATTTATTGAGCAAACTATCGGTTGCCACCTCAGACTCCTAAACAGATGGCCTTAAAAATGCCCGAAATCTTTTGACATGATTTCGGGCATTTTTAAGGCCATCGGTTTCTGATTTATGTTAAAATTACTTAGCGTGGGATGATACTGATAGTGCTACGGATAACTAAAAAAATGGTTAAAGAGGAGCTCCTAACGGCCCAGTTAGTGGGACAATCATGTACCTTTGGCCAACCGAGATTTTGCTCTGGTTCCACAAGCAAAAACAATTGAAAGGGCAACACCCACTAAGCAACGGCTGTTCCCTTACTCTGATTCGACCAATTTTCGTTACCTCGCGCCGGCCTTCTGGCTGTGAACTGCGTTATTTTGCCAGCGGTATACACGTAAATCGATGACGTTTTGACAGGTCCGTGTGCGCAGTGGGTCTGTGTGAGTGTGTGCGCGCAAGCACGCGTTGACTCCTGTGGTCGCGCAAAACGTCATCGATTTACCGTTTCAATTTGAAATGAAAGATGGCCGCCTTTTCGCTCGTCGGACGGGAGAGAATCTTCTCGATCAACTGAGATGAAATTTCTCCTTTTCCCCCCAAACGTGAATAAAACAAATGACCGGCAGTATTGAAATCTGTGATTCTCACTGAATCCAAAAATGGGAGCATGGAACGGTTTCACGGATAGTTTGGGGGTAAAATCTGGGGATTTCGGCTGGGGAGAGTCGAAAAACGGGAACGGCCGGTGTTAGCTTGCACCTGTGTGCAACTGTCCATGTGGCGAAAATGTGGCGATTTCCCCCCCAAAATGGGCGAAAACCTCCCGGTTCGGTTGCAACATTCAAACGGCAGCTCCGTAACTGGCAGTCTGGTCCCTGTAGTACGGTATAGCGCCTTGCTGCGAAGACGTACAGGGGACCAGACTGCCGGTTGCGGCGCTGCCGTTTGGATCTTGCGACCATTTTTTGGGAGGAAATCGACACATTTTCGCCACATGGACAGTTGCACACAGGTGGGTGGTATGTAAACCACATTTGCTAGAAATCTTGGGCCAAATGAAGCAGTATTTTATGAGTTATGCTGAACCTGCTGATCCCTATGCCACAGCACTTGTGAACGTTACACAGAAGCCTATGGGAAAAAAGCCTAGTTATCTGTGGGTTTCCGGTCGGGAGAGCAGCGGACGACATAGAACCCCACAGTTCTGGGGGTAGGCAATGCCTTGACATGCAGTACTCCAGTACTGCAGTAGTACAGTAAAGACTGACATTGTCATTACTCATTCAGTCATTGCCATTGCCAGCCCATTGCATTTGCATTCAGTTCACTTTGTACTTTGTCTGTGATCACCGTCCGCAGCATCGAGTGCGTTTCCAGCGTCCCCGTCCCCTCAACTCACCCATTCGTTCGCCTCGGCGTTGAATATGTACAGGGCCACCTGACTGGCCGTCTGCACGATACTCTTGATGTACGGATCGCACTGCTGCAGTGCAGCAAGGTTCATACGGTTCTCGGCTCTGCTGTCGGCCGCCATCTTGCCTCTCTATCGTGGGATAGTAATGACGCTCACAAGAGGGCGCCCTTTCAAAACAAACGCACGTGGCTTTCCTCCGCACCGTTTGCAACGCTGCTCGCGGACGGCCGCGGCGCCCTTTGTTCGACCGCGTGCGGTCTCGAGTCGTGTTTTTTTTCATTCCGTGAGACTGCCCTTCGTTCTTGCCGAAGGCGCGCAAGCTGCAAATTAGTAATGCGTGATTCCAACACCCACACCCTGACAGCGACAGGAGAATCTGCCTGATCCAATCTCAACGGTTATTTTGAAATAAAACGTCGCTTATGAACTCCAATAATATTGATGACCCACCCATTCATATAATAATTGAATTAGCGGCATAATTATCACGCATGCGATACCTTCGTCTTGTTTCTGGTGGCTACTGACTAGTCACTAATATATTTTTTTAAATTCCACAGAAAATTAAAATGATGAAGTAGATAATTTTTGACGCAAGCACGCCCATCATACTTTGTTCAGTCCTCTAATCCAGCTGGTTAACTGAACAACTGAGTCACTCGTCATACCTTATCAAATATCTTATCATATTCAAGAACAATCTTCAAAGGTTCTATTTCCTAACAGAAATTATGCTAATATCAACAATTAGGATAGAGGGCCTGACGTTTCGATCCGAGCAGAATGACAGGAACGAAACAAAATGATAGGAAGGGAGGAGTAACAGGGACATGGATGACAGACACTGTCAGAGGACTTTAGCTGGTAGAATGATGTTGTTATAAAACCTGGCGTGACCCAATCCATATGCCGATGTCACGGACGTTTTCAGCCGCCTGATCTCCTCAGCCCCATTCATCTCCTGAAGCGTCTTCCGAGTCGCTGTTCGTCCGTCCCCACCATCCGCCGCGGTCAAATTCCCCTCAGAGCCATCATCTCATTCCCCCACCCCCGTCTTCGCGTTTTTCATTAACACCGCAAAAAAAAAATCCATTCCACCTCCAAAAACATCCATCAAACCATGATCAAACCTAATCCGCTCCGATCCGCTGCACGCAAAAGAAAATAAATAAACGAGAGAGAGAGAGAGAGAGAAGAAAACATCGACAAATTCCCCCTCTCTCGTCAACTCCTCCCACCGCAAATCGACAATTATTAGTATTCGTCGTGCAACATCCTTCCTCAAGGAGATGCCCTGACCTTTGACCCTCCCCTCCCCCATCCCATCCCGTCGTCTCGCCCCGGCAACATCACCAATTTCAAGTATTCTTGGAATGGCGAGGATCCGGGATGGGAGGACAGGAGATAATACTACAGCACCCCCCCCCCCCTAAAAAAACCCCCAAATGCCCGGATGAGGCAGTGAAAACGAATGCTGTGCTGCCTCCCATAGCAATAGCATTACTCACCACGTTGGTTACTGCATACGCTGAGTGCACGCACAGTGCATACACATACAGAGCCACGCGCACATCCCGTGTACCACTACATTGTATACTGTACCACTGCTACTACGGAGCACTGTACATAACCAATGCGGTCAGCGCTATAACGTGTCAGACGATAGTAAACATGGAGCCACGCTAGTAAAAGGACTTACTACATCTTCCGGACATCCACAATTCGCCTGGATTTATCAGCCTTTTTTCATCCCCTTTTCCCTCTCACCCAAAGACCGACGCCATGGATAATTTTCGTACGGGTAATGCGATGTTTGTATATCCTTATTTTGGACGTTTTGGTAGGATAATTTCGTGAGATTAGAAATGTTGAGATGGTTTTGACTAAATTTAACTAGCGCTAGGCGTATTTTTCGATTCACTCTCTCATCTCGTACATAGTTTGGCCTCTTAATTGTCTTTTTTTTTAGCAGTTATCAGCTCAAAATTGACACAGCAATTATGTTTTAGAATATGGCACTGCAATGCATTTTTTTTTTTATCGGGGTATTTAAACCATAGCAATGAAATAATTCTCCATTTCATAGGGGTTGTTCATCTGTTTTTGTGTTGAAATCGCCAAATTAAATTCGGTTTTCTCGGGACCGAAGCCCAAACAAAAAATGTTCAAATTTAAAAATATATATATATCGTTAGCTATAATTCAGTTGCAGGCTATTGACAATTGTTACTGTTTTAAAAAGGTTTAAATTTAGAAATTGGATTGCCAGCGAGGAAGAAAGTCTTATTCTGAAAAGCTAAATATACTGAGATAAAACTATGCAAGCCATTGCAAACCAATAATGTATTTTACTTGTTGAATTATCCTCAACTTGAATATCATTATTTTATGCACTAAAGTCTATAATTATGAACAAAATAATCTGTGATTATTATTCAATTTTTCATGAATCAAATTAACCAAATTGTTCATGATCTTTTATTGCTGGTAAAACTCAGGCTGAGTGAAATTGTGAATTTAAAACTCAGAAAATTAAATTTCACTGAAGGGGGGATTTTAATTGGCAGTGAGGCCTATTAATTTTGAAACTTGTTATGAAAATGGAATGTCAATTATGTTTTAGAAAATTCATGTTTTGGGACAAAGCTCATCGCTTCAATCTTGGATGAGGAAAACAAAATGTATTCCTCATTAGTTTCAAACAAAATAAGAAGAAAGATAATCCATCATTATGAAAGGCCTGAGATCTCATTGTCCAACCAAAAAAATTTCCCCGAAAGAGAAAACAAAATCTACATTTTTTTTTCAACTGAATGGAATAATCAACATCATTATATTTTCAAAGGCCTAAGGACTCATTAAAAAAGGAAATTCTTTGGAAGAAAAAAACCCCAACAAAACAGACCATTGTTCCGGAGGACAAGGCTCTTAAATAGTAAAAGAGGACTCATTATCATTCTGTGTCATTTGGTTAATTTTGACAGAATGGTGAACTGTAATAATGAACTCCAATACTGACAATATGTGACCCGGCACAGCATAATGAGGAATAACCCCACTTTTGAGATTTTGAGGTTTTCTAATGATGTGAAAGAGTATACCATTAGCTTTCAAATAATATCAAAATATAATATCCTCTAATACTTAAAATTTCCGAAAATACAAAAAAGAGAAAATTGATTTGTAATCGAATTGTGAAGATACTTTAACTTCAGGCGTTGTTTACTCAAAAAGTGTTTTGGTGGGATATTTCTCATGTCGTTGTGCCTCCAATTGACCAAATTTTTAATTGTCACTAATTCCCTTTTAATACCTGTTTTTGGGGGATTTTGTATGCGGTGTGGCATTGCATTATAAATTCCAACTTCACTTTTACAATCCTCATCAAGTTACATACATCATTGGAAAGCTGACATAAATTGCACGACATTCTGATTAAATATTTGTCCCTCCTAGAAGTCTTGTGAAAGTAATTAGGGTTATTTTATTTTAGAATTTGTATATTTTAAGATCATATTTTAGAGAGTTTTTAAATGTTCATACTTTTTCTCAGGTGTCAGGAAAGCTTGGGTGAGATTGTTGACATCTACAGCAAAACATTGCCCAGAAACACTGAAATCATCAGGGCAAAGTGACATAATTATTTACCCCCAAAATATATGATCATAAACATTATCATAGAACTCAATTGATGGGCCATTGCCTTCATTCAATTTTCACCATTGTCACAAACCCATAACGTCTCTTCTCATGAATAGTCAACAACTTCCAGCCAATCCAGAATTTCTGAGGGGATGAAGTTGATAACTTTGCAGTTATCAAGAAACAAAATCATTTTAAGTTCCAAAACTGTGCTAGCCTATAGGCTTGGTGTGGAGGTTAAAAGATTTATACCAAAGGGTTAATAGTCCTGCAGCGGCGGATTTCACAAAGCTTTATGTTCCACCGTACAAGTAGCTCGACAGTACCACGTATAACCCAGCATAAGTTGTAATCATATGGTATGCTCATTGTCTTAACATTTAATGCAAGCTGCAATGCGTTTGATGTGATCAATAACTATACTTTAGTTTGTACATCCAGCACTTCCCTTTCTCGGATCTATACAGTGGTCCTGCCATGTTCTCTGTCATGGAATTAGTCCTGCTATAGTTCTAACATGCTGTGCTTATTTGTTTGCACCAAATATTTGAACAAAACCTGTAGCCTATTGGACCCTTTTCCCCCCAGTTCAAGAGAAGCAATGGCCGTTTTGAGTTGCCCCATAAAGCAGATTTCTCAGTCTATGTGCCTTATTCATTCCTGCTACTCAATATTGTCACTGATTAGCATTGTTGTTGTTGTTTTTAATCAGTGCCTGCATCAGCTGCTGATTACAAAACTGGCGTTAACAAAGGAAATTTGTGAGCTGGGAATTGAAATATAAAAATTGTTAGAATTGTTTTGGCTTGTGCGCAACTGTGCATGTGATGAATCTGGATCCTTGTGTGCAGATGTGTATTGATTGGCAAGCCCTGTGACTCAACATGTTTGATGGGCATAATTTGATTACTGTGTCTGCTGGTGTAAAGATTACTGACTGGCCCATTTTGGATGATATTTTATGTGTGTCCCAACTGCAGGCTTCAGACTGTTCAACAAAATTTGGAGGGGAATATAATAAATCATATAATATACAGGGTTTACAGGCCCATTTCAACATAAATCTGAAAAAAATTAAGCCTGCAGGCTAAATGGAAACAATCAAGTTGAGGTTGTAAATGCCACAAAATTGGAAAATGGTGAAAAAATATTAAATCGGCCCATAAATTTCCCAACTTTGAAATGGTTTTATTAAAAGTCTCCGTAAACTGCTCTTTACTTCTGGGACCAAATGGCATGAGCTGTATACATGTATTTCCATGGTAATCATAATAGTTTTCTGAAAAGGAATTGCATCTTTGATGAAAGCGTGTTGATGAGAAATAAGGTTTGTCAATGTCAATGTAGGCTTAAGTCATCTCATTCAAGAATGAGGATGGCTCTGAGAAGAGCTGGTGACTCAAATGTGTACATCATATGCAAATTAGATGCCAATCCATCCCAAGCAGTAAGAACCCTGATTGGTCCAAAGTTTTCCAATTCACCCCACAATGTTGGCACTTTGTGCAGCGACACCCATGTACAAAATCTCTTTCGTAGGCGTGTGTGGCTCTGAAAAGAGACAGTATGTAGACAGTAGTGTCTGTCAACAGGCCACAGGAAACCATTGGTCACAGGTGTAAGTCTGACAGTTGCTTGATGACAGAGCACAAACCATCCAAACAGTTGAGCTATCAGGGTTTTATTTTCTCAGAGCTACACTCACTCATGACTGAGATCATGTTCATGGTGTCATTACAGATGTACCAACATTGTGCATGTAATTTGTAGAGTGTAGACAGACAATGGTGCGCTTAGAAACAGTCGTATTAAGCGCCTTATGAATGTTATGCATTATTATTTTCATTCACCCACCACACATACATTTAAATTCAGCTTTGGGGTCTCCCAAATCACTTAAGTTCTATTGTATGCCAAATGCTTGAATTCATTTTAAAAGTGAAAAAGTTAGAGTCAGTGTCCATTCCTTTGGGACCATTTTTAAACAGGACAAAATTAGAACATAACCCTAAAAAAATGGCAAAGGAAATGAAACAGGACTTGTAGCCAAGACCAGTGGCTTAATAACGCACATGCACTCTTACCACCTTACCTATCCAGCCCTTAGGTGGGGGACCTCACCAAAATAGTCAAGTAAATTTGCCATGATGGGGTGCCAGTCAGAAGCATTTAACCATGGACTAACCACTATCTGCCTTTGACTAATTTGACTATAAGAAATATAACAACAAATTGCAAATTGTTTGCTGACTTAAAAGACCAAATCTCAATCTCCGAAAATGCCTGATGTTTGGTTCCTAGCTAGCAGGATCTTTCTCGGTGACACCATGTAACACTTCTCTTTCGAGAAGGAGTGTGACTCTGAAAAGACCCGGTAACTCTGAGTTACACCGGCTCTTTTCAAAGCCACACTCCTTCTCAAAAGAGAAGTGTTATATGGTGTCTCCGCAACCCTTTCACTTGGTATTCCATCATGCAAACCTTTGAGTCTTATCTAAGATTTTTCTCACATGAATTAATGAGATTTTGAGTAATAGACAAAAAATGTTGCAAACTGCTTGCTGACTTGAAGTCATCAGCCCTCAAAACAAAAATGCAGAGAGCCTAGGGGCCTACATTAAATTTAAGCAGGACCTTTCTCTAAGGATTAACTTGGATTCTGACTTACAGTGCAGTCACCAGAGTTTATATACCAAAAAGTTGCAAACTGCTTACTGACTTACGGGGAACATGAAATGACTGAAATGAAGATCTCAAAGAGCTTAGAGGGCCTGCCATTTAGATCCCAGCAGGAGATTTCTCAAAGGACTGATTTGGATTTGGACTGATTTGGCTTTTTGTATGTGTGTGTTTCTCTGCAGGGGTCCCTAATAATGTGGCGACAGCCAAGCCTAGCAGCGGAACCTACGTCAGTGGCACTGCCAACACTCCGTCGGCTCCGGCCTCACCTGCCCCCCCTGCCGCCGAGGAAACCAAAACCGGCGGCGCCCCTCTCAGCTCGGCCTGGCGGACCACACTGGCCGCCACCACCACCGTCTCCACCATGAACCGGCGGAGGAATACGTACAACAAGAAGAAGCAGCACTCAGGGACCACACTGCGCCCACCCCGGGCCCTATTTTGCCTTACGCTGGACAACCCTGTGCGGAGGATGTGCATCAGCATTGTCGAATGGAAATATCCTTTGAATCGTTTTTTACTTTTTATCTTCTTTTAGGCCAGGATTTGAACCCCAGGCCAATGGAATATACGTAATATGTAGCCCGAACAAAATATGATAGGCTGAGATTTGAGACCCATGGTTTGAAAATAGCCAAGAAAGTTTTGACTTACCGGTACCAGGATTTGAACTCGAGACCAATGGCTTAAAATATATGCACATGTATGTAACCCAAACAAATCCTGCTGGGCCGCTATACTTGAACCGGGTATGTGCGGTTTGAAAAAAAAAACTTATTTGTTTGGGACTGGAACTTGATTTGAACCCAAGACCTCAAATGTAAAGAGAACAAAGAAGTGGTCTCAGCTTCAAGTCATTGGTGCTGTCAAATTTGCTGTTGCTATTTTTGACCTGCAGGTCAACAATTAATCCCCTCTGTCCAATGCAATGGGTCTGTAAGTGTACAGTTATGGGCTTTCTTCAAAGATGTGTTGTACATACTGGTACTGTACATACCAAATATTGTAGCTCAATTTATAGACAGATATGCTCAGAAAAACCTACACATGTACTTGTGTATGTAACATAGAGCAGTCTATTGTAGCTTAAAGCCCATACACAACATTGGTTGAGGTCAAAGAATAGCATCCATACGTTGTCTGATCCAACATGCATGAAGTAGCACTCCTGTGAGACGTAAACTATTTCTTTTACTCTTTTCTCCCAAAATACAAAATTTTAGGCAGAAATATTTCAGTGAGAGGTTTCTTCTATAACCATCTTCAAACTGTATAAGTTTCATGTAAATCTGTGAACATTTCTGTTTTTCGATCTTACCGATGTTGTGTAGGGGCTTTAAATGCCTCTGTCATCCATAGTATGCCCAAGACATTCTTTAAAAAGTCTTTTTGGTCTGATGGTGCTTCTGGTTTAGGAATGTGCACCAGCAGAAGCTGTTGATACCTGGATAAAGTGTGCTCAAAATGCCTGCAATAGATGCGTGTGGATGCATACATGTGGTGCCTCAAGCATTATCCCTGCATTGCACATACAGAAATGAGAACTCTGCTCGGAATGTAAAAAGATTGTCTAATGAATGAGCCATTGAGTTCCATGCTGTAATGTACACTGTATGAGGAGTACCGGCGCTCACCAATTCAGTCAAAATCAAGATAGTCACGAGTAATGACACTAGAGGCCTAGATATTAAGGACAGGTGAGATTGCATTATACAACTGACAACATTTTAGGTCTTGGGAGAACCGATATTCTCTTGGTTTTAGTACCCTGACCTACAGTGTAGATATGTTCAAGTTGTACATGTACGGCCAGACAACTTGATAGCGCAATGGTGCAGTAACATGGAATGGGATAGACAAAGCACATAGTACGTGAGGCAGTTTATTCATCTCGTCGGCCACTAAGAGTCCCATGGGAGACCTTTGGTCTTGCTGCGCTGGCTATTTTTTTGAAGTTTATGGGTCTACCATGTTCTCTTTAGTAAATGCAATGCGGCGGCTGGAGCACCCATCTACATGTGCACAGCGCCCCCCCCCCCTTGTCGCCATTGTGTCTTGTCGTGGAGTGTGTGTCCCGTAATTGCAAGGCTCGGCCTTTTAATTATGATCATCAGTCTCTGGCTATCTGGCAGTATCTGCCGGCGTAATTAGAAATGTCATGTGTCTGCAGCCCCAGTCCTTCTGCCATGCACTTCAGATGGGCAGTGATGATGAGGGTGGGCTATGTGCAATCACTTGATACCGAATACCAGCACATGTGTAAACTGTACAAAATGTACATGTAGCTGAAACCATGCCCCAAAACAGTTCACGTGAAATCCTAAAAAATGTACTGTACATGTACACCTGTACACACACATGTACGTACACCTGTACGTATCTTGCCAGCGATTACGGTACCCAGAATTACATGTAAACATGTACATACATGATACATGTACATGTATGTGCACACACTCAAAAAAATGTACATGCACAGTTGCACACCATAGTGTAAATGTACATGTACCTTATGTACATTGTACAGTACAGTACAGTACAGTACAGTACAGTACCGGTATTAAAAGCAGTGCCCGATAATGGTTCCAATACATTAAATTTTAATAATTATTCTGCCTTGCAAAAAGCTCCTGCTAGGATTTAAACGTCAGGCCCACTGATTTTTTAAGCATTTCGGGTCCTAAGTCAGTATTATAAACAATTTGCAACATTTTGAGTAAAATCTGCTAGGGCCACCCCTCTCCCCTCCCTTAAATCAGGGAAAGTCATTCGCAATGTTGGGCAGCTCAAACACCAATATTGGTCCAATTTCAACCAGTCATTTAGAAAGTGGGCATTTTTTGTGTGTAAGAATCCATCGCAAGTTGAAATATATAAGAGACATACAGTCCAAATATCTATCCAGGAAAGTGGATGTGGTTGAAATGGGAGCATTTTTTAATTTTTTAATTAGTGCACACAAGCAATGTCTTCACAAGAATACAAATTCAAGTATGTGCGTGTGTAAAATGTACATTGTAATGTACAATGTACATGTAGTTTGTCCAAAGGTATACAGAAATGAATGCACAAAGAACAAAGCATTTTCTCCTAATTTTATGTATACATGTATACGTATTTATAATGCTTTACCATATAAGCAATTGTGGTTGGAAATGTGAGAAATTTGATTTCAATGTAGCACTGCAAAGGAAAAAGCGAATCTTCAAACTGAAAATTGCATACCGTACAGACTACGTGTGAACCATATCATAATCATATAGGGCCTAGATGCAGCGACCTGACATCCGTAAAAAAAGGATTTTACATCTTGTCGCTATAAAACAATCAGGCGGTCTGATGAGATGGTTCCAGACTAGTTTGATGCTCATTCTGTGCCCGTGGTCACTTTGTGTCAGCTGCGGGACATATCGCGCCAACCGTATTATCGCCGTGGGCAGATTTCCTTCTCCCCAATTGACCCCCCCTCTCCTCCTCCTTCCCTAGACAGAATTAAATATCTAATGCCGCTAAGACCTATGTGTCTAATATCCGTAATGCTCCAGCTGTTTGGTTAAAGTCTGTGTCAAGATGACTGTTGATAATGTATTTACCCCATCCAAGAGTCTGCAGGCAAAACAGGATTAGACCTTTACTTTTTACTTCTTCTTTTTTTCTCTCTTCAAACTGGCCAGCCGGTCCACCAGACTTAATGTAGATTCTAACCTGCATGCCGATTCCCAAGTGCACGTAGCCCGTAATTTGCTGTTGGTTGCTTGGAGTGTTCCGTGGTTCCGCTGATATTCTACTGATACGGCGTTGGTCAACTGGTCTTGAAAGTTGTCTTTTGATATCCACAGGCAAATCCATGATTAGGAGAGCAATCGGTTCTGCTAAGCTGTTTGTGGCTGGCTGGACGAGTTGGGAATGGCCTTCAACTGGCGTACAGTTTCAACAGTCAGCTGGCCACAGGACCAGCTGCTAAATTTGATCATTGCGAAGAAAACAAATCTCTCACGGCCAGCTGTGGCTCACTTTTGTCATGACAAATTCGTTGGCGTACAAAAATGTAATCAAAGTCAGCACTCGGGTCAGAGCACCACTGGAATTATTGTGACTCGGAGAATTGTAAAGCAAGCCTGCTCTTATTACATGTATACTGTAGTGGTCTGTTGGTGTCATCCCCACAGTCAAGAATGCGTGCCAATAGCCACAAGGACCATTTCCACTGTGCAAATAATCGCAATTTGAATTGCAATTCAAAAACCGGGTTTTTTCGGCTCATGAGCCAACTGCGGATAGCAGTTGTGGTCCAATGGTACTTTTATTCCTTGAGGGTGGCCTATGCCGCAAGGAGACATAAACAAGCACAGCGCTTCCTGTCAGTCAGAGCATGAGCGGTGCATTGTGGGATTTAAGAAAAAAAGTGTGATTTCTACGAAGCATTCCCAAATAAATGTGAATACATGTACTGTAGATGTATTTAGAAAAGTAGCACTACTAATGGTAATGTTTGAATCGCGTTTAAACTCCCATTAATAATCACGTTTTCTCCACATGCACCAAATAATTTGAGTTTGAATTGCGATTCAAATCAGGATTCAGATAATCACAACGATTGCAACCCAGGCGTACATGTAGGTGTATCTTGGGACCCGATGTCGTAGAGCCGCCGAAGCACGAAAACCCGCTAAGCATGAGGATTCATACCCCGCCCGGTTAATCAAGATTGCACTTCACACGATGCTTGTTGTGTTTGACTCGTATGCATGCACAGGAGTTGGGTGCTGAGGACAAAATCCACACGAGGGCATTTGGCTGGGAGCCTGATTTGATTTTGGCTGGCTTTTCATGCTTGAGTCAATGTTGGTGCTCAAGCTGCCGGTTGAAGTTAGATGGCTGCCACAGGCTTATCTGTTGGCATTGCACTGTCTGCATTGAGACTGGTTTAACTTGGACTAGCATTTAAGATCAAACTTAACACTGAATCACAGGCCTGTTGAGGTCAGCGATTTCATCACAGGCCTGTTGAGGTCAGCGATTTCATCACTGGCTTTTAAACTTCAGAAGAAAAAACCAAGACCAGTGATGGTCTCTTACATTTTTAGAGAATGAAATTAATATGCATGTACACTACATGTACATTGTATACACATAACACTCTGTTTAAACCTACAAGGTTTTGGTGCATCATCATTCTTCAAAATGAGCAAATAAGTTACTGACTTAACAGCAGGAGTGGTCACTTTGCCGCTATAATCATTGTTATAAAACAAAGATTTCATTGAGGGTTTGCCCTGCTTGATGTTTTAAGCACTGCATGCTCAGTGCTTTGCCCGATGCCTGATGAAAACATTTCTGGCAGCTCAGGCGGGATTCGAACCTGCGACTGAAGGGAACCAGGAGTTCACTGGTTCCCTTCAGAACCACGTACACTCACCAAAGAGACATTCTGCAAAGCACCATTGACTAAGCTTGTTACTGTACATGCAGTTCTTTTAGGTCTGGGCAAAATCGAGTTTTTCGGGAACCGGGTACCCGAATGTTGAAATCAACGGGTACCCGGATACCTGCAATTAGATGGTCGCTATCGCAGGTCGTTCACCGCCCAATAGACTCTTCAAAAACACCTTGATGGTCTCAATAATATAAACTGTCATTGTTTCACATGGTACCAAAAAAGAATCAGGTAATTGAATCCACACTATTGAATCGGCTACCGATAATCAACGGTCAGTTTTCGGGTACCCGGTACTTCTGCCCAGTCCTTTGTTCCTTCACCATGAAGAGCCTGAAATCTCATCTGAAGATAGTGCAGCTTCTGGTTAAAGATTCTCTTTGATTGGGATTATATCTTTCCTCAGACTTTTTTTTTTAGCCGAAATTGCTTCTATTCTATCCTGCCTGAAAAACCCAAGCTACACTCTATATTGTGGGGTCACTTTCGACAAGAAAATTCTGACAACAAATTCTGGTCTGCAGGCATGCATACAGTAGTGGAAATACGGAGGTGCAGGTTCGGGTGGTCTTGTGAGGATCCTCGAGTTCAAGCCCCTATGACCTGCTGGTAATGAATGAGTGGTCCTCTCTTGTTTTGCAAACACCATTATGCACTGGATCCTACAACACGCACGCACACAGTCACACGCCCATAGGCCGGCGCCTTTATTGATTTGGATATTTCGCATGAAAACAGCTTTCGGTTTAAACACCTGATACCAGCTTCCTCCACCGAATCTGTCCGCTGTTGATTTTACAAGAATTTCTTGCTGGTGGAACGAATTGCGAATAACAAATTATTTTGTTGTGGGTATTGTGACGCAACCGATGTTGATCACATCTAGTGGGCAGCAATTTAATTGTCAAACCAAAAATAAATATTAACTTTGAATTTATAGCTGCAAATGCAATTACACTGTATTTGTTATCATCATGATATTGAAATGAATTACCATGGTGCTTCTACTCAAAACTAGTGCCAACTTACATGTACATGTACATGTACATGTACATGTACACCAATAATTAATGTACATGTGCATTATCCGTTTGTACTCCATTATACCTATGCTGTATGATAAACCTATATGTACAAATGTACATGTATGTACATGTACATGTAAATGCCACTACTTGTAATATTTACTGCATTTGAACTAAGTCTACTAGTACTAATTCTGCCAAGAAAACAAAAATGTAGAGAATGGAAAGACTACTGGTACAAATTGTATGTACAGTATTTTGTACAGTATATTACGGTATACATGTATACCGGTACATTTACTGTACATGGCAAGCGAGTGATACACTAGTTGTACGTCATGTGTACACATACATGTACACTGTACATGCACATGTGGGTACATGTACGTGCATGTAAAGTTTCTACAAGTTTACACTGATGATTACGGGATGAATTTCACATGCACATATGAGCACACACACACACATACATGTACCTGAATCTGTATGCTTGTGGAGACATTGCTTTGTTCTCCTGCACTATACAACCGTGTGAGAAACGATGTTTTAAAAATGCTCCCATTTCAACCACATTCACTTTCCTGGGCACAAATTTGCGACAGATTCTTACCCGTAACAAATTTCCCGTTTTTGAGTTATCTCAAATATCGGTTTCGTGAAAACCTTGTGGAGACCTATACACCTTTACAATTTCCCTGTGGAGACCCATTCAACCTATTATCTTGGGTCGCCACAAGGCACTAGACTCGCGTGCACGTGCAGCACGCATTCTTAATTTTTTGGTGGCGACTGTTTGACGGCGACAGACTCAACACTGACTCTTTCCGATCCTGTCATCTCCATTGTATTGACCCTAAGATTT
>OX465103.1:3420340-3446586 GCA_949987565.1 Luidia sarsii
CTTTTTTTTTTTGGGGGGGGGGGGAGGGGAGGGGTCACTCAATTTGGAGTGCTCACTAAAATTGTACAGCATTGCAGTGGCTTCCAATGCTCCCCATCCCCACATGCCAGGAAGACTTCAGTTGCATTTTCTGGGCTCCATTTCCCACTCATGAGGGAAAACCCATTCTGAGAGTGCGTGGCCATCCCGCACAGTCTCTAATTGCAATCCTGTCGCTTCTAATAGCATGCCATACATTATACCCCCGTACCTAATTCAGGCCATGTGTGTAACATGTACAAAGTACAATGTACATGTACATGCACAGTACTGTACTGTAGACCTGTGTCTCTGTTTAGCGTGTCTTGAAATTCTACGCCTACCGCACCTTCTCGCACTCCCTTGAGATGGCTTCCGTGGAATGACTGGGCCATGCAGGAATTGCGGGACACCTCAGACAATATCCTGCAGGCTAGGCCTCATTCTTCTCTGTTGTACCTTTCAGAAAGTTTGCCATGCATCTACATATGTACATGCATATTTTTTACTGTGGATTTTAGTGGCAAAATTGCCTATCTGACCGTATAAAAGTCCTGAGGGGGATGGGTGAACAATATCTAGCGAGTGACCGTGAAATACGCCCTGTCATACATGTACATGTACGTGAAATTTGGCCTTAAAACCACAGGGTCATTGCAGGCTGTGGCTTGAGGGTTCACCGGTTGATAATTACTCACCGTTAATGGATACTCTAAAAACTGGTTTGAGTCTAAATTATAGATGAAGTAAAAGGCCTGGTTTGTGAATAATGGGGACCAGAGGTTTGTCTGAGACTGTGGGATCATTACCAATGACCCCAACATTTGAGACCAGCCACTTACAGTTACTATACATGTACAGAACCATTGCAATTTGCATTGTGGTTCTGTCGCTTGCGGCTGTGTGAGGTGCATACGTGTACCTGAAAATGTTACACTTACATATCTCTGAATTTTTGTAACGGCCTCAACCTTCTGGAGTGGGCTTGGCTCAACTACACCCGTATGGGTGAAGCCGATAACCAATAATGAACCCTAGGGGAAAAAACCCAACTACAGGTACATGTACATGTAATAAATGGGGCACACAGACAGATTTTGGGGGCGCCTCCCGAAATACATTTATTCTAACTAATTACAAACATATATACAAAAGAAATAACAGGGGAGCAGAGGGGAAAATTAACTTACATAAATGAACCCAGGCTGGCTGTGGTGCAGGGGTAGGGCGAAAGCCAACAGAAAGAACGAAAGCAACCAAGGTATCGCCGGCGATAAAGCAAAAATGTGACCAACGCCCCAAACCTGCACAATGCTTTTATACCCCACAGGAGAATGCAAGTCCCAAGGGGGGAAGGAGGGGGTATGTTCGCTCAAGTGTATCCACCGGAAGGGAATTCCTGCGAATGGACCACTCTTTTGTTCAGGCTGTACAGGGCGCCAGAGCCAAAAAGCCCTTTTCGTTACATTACTCAGAGATATTGAAAAATGGCTGAGAAGGCTCAGATGTGCATTGTGTTTCTGTCTGACATCCTTTTTGAGATGGAGTATGGCTCTGTACAGAGCCGGTAACTCAACGTTTCGGGTTGCGTGCACTCTGCCCATCGTTATTGTCTGAAGCCTTAATTTTAAATGAGCTGCTTCCATGTACTGTACACCATTCATTAAGCTGTCTCACCACCTTGATTTGTAATCACAAAGAATTGGACCGATCATACACACACACACCCAAAACCCATCAGTCTCGCTATGGAGTTGCACAGCCGTTTCGCGGGTTCGTCCCCTGTCCCCCTTGTAATTTACCCATAATCCAGCCGGTAAACTTTGTAGATGGTATCGTGTGCATCCCGTTGTCAGAGTGGATGCCTGATTGATTCCGACCGACCGAGAGTCTTTTGGAGATACGCGCGTGTGTGTTTAACTGAAGCCTGAAGGCCTTACCCCGGCCCTGAACTGATCTTTCTCAGAGTCGCTGCGATGGATTGTCTTGTATCAGAACTTTGTCGGTGCCCTGCAGTTCGGTTTCTCAACCGCGTGGAATCTGTCGCAGCGTACGTGTCTTGTTAATGCCATCTTTGCGGCTTAGTGAAGGATTTTATTGGGTCTTAAGTCCCATAAGCCTTCCCCCTCTCCCCCCCCCCAAAAAAAGAGCCAAAAGATTTGACTGAAACTGGATTGGAATCATTTGCCTCTGGTTTCAAACACACAACTGCTCTACTGACCCCCTTAGATTAGCTACACATACTGTATCTAGCCCTCATGTACATGTACATGTACATGTACATGGACGTGGGGAATTGGTGTTACTACAATATATAACATGTGATACATTATACATACTGTACATGTAGCTAGTGGTCTTATCTTCTCAAATAGTCTTGAAGCTATCTTTTCACATTGTGTCTCGGTGTACACAGTGTACTTTAAAACAGAAATTTGTTTGTAGCATTGACAACCGATAATTTGCTCAGTGGATGAGTATTGCACCATTAGCTGTGGGCGAGCTTTTTTGATGTTCCAAGGGTCACAAATTGGTTTAATAATAGAGAATGAGTCCAAGTACTGTGATATATGCATACATGTCCATGTGTAATATGGTACATGTAGATCGGTTGCACCGCTGGCCATCTTTGGGGCCTAGTCTTTGTTCCTCTTGGATAGGCAAGAGTGCACTCTTTGTACCTGCATTGTCACTGAATTTTAATAACACTAGAAGGCCCCAAAGATGGCCGCCGGTGCAAACGATCTATTCAGTATAAATGTGCAAGGAATCATATTATGCCATACGCAGCCATTTGCACAGTTTGCTTGAGTGCTGTTGTACGTGTGTTATTTTTTTTGATCCCAGAGGTGGCAGGTTCTGAGACAAACATCTGTGCACATGACATAAGGTGGTCCATCCAAACATGTGAGGTGGGCTGTCTAAGAGTTTCATATGCTGGGGAGACCCTGCTAAGAATTTGAAACGGTCCCTATAAGGACACTGCGTTTAGTAGCAACTATAGCATGAGTAGGGAGTCCATGAAGACTTTGGTTTTCCCAAAGATTCCCGTTCCTTGTTGATGCCCAGAAAATGAGTCGGCCCAATAATATTCACAGCTTGTTGGCGTTTCTCAATCTGTCTGGGCTTAACCGCTATACATGCCATCTGGTGCGGCGTGTATGTTTGATTTATCACCTCAGAGCATGTTCAAGGCCATGGCCTTAGTCTATTCATTAAGTAGACCAGCTAGTGCCTCGAGTCTCCAACCTCCCCATCCCCATCTACACGCACATCTCAGGCTGGGCTATAACCATGAGTGCTCGCAGCCGATCGCCCCTGCGACATCCCCAGTATCGTCTTCAGAATGATCCCATCTGGGCAGGCGGCAGGATGCACAGAAATGTACAGAAGCAAACAAAGGAACCAGTGAATACAAGTAATGCTACTCCAGGGTTTTGGGATTTGATTTAGCAGTGGCCCCATGGCTAAATGATAGTTCAAATTGTCTCGGGGACAGTTTAAGGCCAACCACTGGCCAGGTTGGCAAGTTTGGAAAGAAACCCGCATCACAGACTCAACAGCAATTTACAGTACATCGGTCCTCTTCCAATCACAGTTTTCCCCTGGTTCAAGGGAAACAATTCTAGACTCGAGCGATAACACTGAATGAGAAAACTTCAGTCTAGCCACAGAAAAGCTCTCTCCATCTGAAGCCAGCCTCAGTCCAGTAAGATGTGCATGAAGCAGGGACTGCTGCTGTCTGTCTAAAACTGGGGAAAAACAGGCAGCAGTGTGGAAAAATTGCAGTGACACCATGTACCTAGACTAGTAGTGTGTTGTCTCTTTTGAGAAGGTGTGTGGCTGTAAAAAGTGCCATACATGTACCGCTACTTCCCCCCCCCCCCCAACAAAAAAAACTAAAAAAATAGAAGAGCCATACTCCTCAAACGAGATGACTTACAGCACATGTACAAGAAAAGAGCAATTATACTCTTTCTTGGAAGAGATGACATACATGTTCATGGTGTCACCGCAGACGTTCCACATTCTGCTTCCACGGTGCAAACCGTTGAATCTTATCTGACAAGCAGGGAGCAATATGGTAATATGGGGGCCAGTTGAAGAGACTGGGAGAAACTCCAAGTGAGGTGGCCGGCCCAGCTGGTTAGTTGGGAAAATCGCCAAGTTCAAACCCTGGCCACCATCTGCCCACAATCCAAGCCATACACATGCATGTACATGCATGCACCGTACTGTACACTGTACATGTAGGCCCTACATGTGGATGAACAACAACCCCCCATCCCCTTTCTGTAGTCATTTGTGTTTCAATCAATCAATGAAGTAGTTTCGGTTCATTGATTCAAGCAGCCTGGGATTTTTGTCTTCCTCATCATCAGCATACCCGGTATAGGGCTATGTGTACAAAATGTAGACAGACAGTACATGTCCATGTACATTGTACATGTAGTTCAATCCTGGTTCACCCCAGCCTGCCTGCAGTAGTGAGTCTGGGGCTGTCACGCTCGCATACTATTTTCTTCAAAAGTCGACCGAAGGCCGTTTTGATCGCCCTCAGTGTTGTCATCGGGCAGACATCTTGATTGCGTGTGACCCTGACCCTGGCGTGACAGAGCTGCCACGTCTCAGCACTTGTGTCCATCACAGGTGCAGACCAATGAGACAAGAAACATCTCACGCTAGGCCTACATGTACATGTACACGTGTACATGTACACGTGTACATTGTAGTTGCTTGTGCCAGCATGTCACATTTTCCATGGCACCAGTACAGATTTGAAATTCGGAGGTTGAATTTTGTTTTAAAAAAAGAATATAGGAGGGTTTGCGGTGACACCGTGTATAAGGTCTCTAAAGAAGAGGTGTGGTTCTGAAAAGAACCTGAGTGATAACTCAATGTTTCGGCCAGTATGCTCAGCCCGGAATGTCGAGTTACCACTCAGGTTCTTTTCAGAACCACACCTCTTCTTTAAGAGACCTTATACATGGTGTCACCGCAAACCCTCCTATATTGACGAAGAAGAAGAATACCATACTGTACAACAGGTCCAGTCACTGAAGAATCTTACTAGACATGAACAGTCTTTTTACTAGGCCAGTGCCCGAAACAATTTTCGTGCTTGGCAAGTTTTTGTATACAGTATGTACACTGTGCATGCATTTGCATTACTGTAATCAAGTGTATGACTTGATTAATTGATTAATGTTGAGCATGTACATGTACAGTAGTCATGGTATTTATACCAAGTGGTAAAATGAGACCCCGCGCTGACAACCTTCAAGAATTTGCGACGTTCAAATCGGTTTTCGCCCCTTTAATTCCGCAAATGTCCTCCATTATGTTCGTCAACAACTCCACATAGACTGCATTCTTTCATGTAGAAGAGTTCCTAAAAAGAGAGTACATGTACATGCGTGTACATAACTTTGAAATCCATTCTATCAAGCCCTTTCTGGATGAGAAACTCACTCGTGAAGGCCGTAGAGGAGGAGGAGGAGGAGAAGGAGGAGTAGGGGGACCATTACACCAGCTGTCATCATCCATGTACAATGCCACAGATTAATTGATTGTCAGGGCATGAGGCCCCAGCACATTAATGGCTACTACCCCCCTCTGTCTCTCACAAGTTTCTCCGTCCCAAGAAGCCGGCTCAAACTCTCGC
The DNA here is from genome assembly GCA_949987565.1 of Luidia sarsii. Classification (NCBI taxonomy): domain Eukaryota; kingdom Metazoa; phylum Echinodermata; class Asteroidea; order Paxillosida; family Luidiidae; genus Luidia; species Luidia sarsii. Next base: position 3,426,024 of record OX465103.1, read on the forward strand.
CGTCCTCGTTTGTCTGAGGATTGACTCTCTCTCTCTCTCTTGAGTCGAGGAGGAGGAGGAGGAGGAGGAGGAGGAGGAGGAGGAGGAGGAGGAGGAGGAGGAGGAGGAGGAGGAGGAGGAGGAGGAGGTCCGGGCGATTGCTCCGAGGTTTTGTCACGCGCTCAGGAGGAAAAAGCCAGGGTGTGTGGGATGCCGGGCGCATGTGGAAATGTCTATTCCTGGATGCGGTTGAGAGTCCCACCCGGGGCAAAGCCGGAGCAGTGTGGGCACGGGATACCTTATTTGGTGGCCCCCAGATCACACCGCGTTGTTAAAGGGTACATTACCATTTACCCGATGCCAGTAACCATGCTGCTAAACAAAACTGACACGGAAACTCGTGAATCAAGACAATTAAAAAAAAAAAATTGCCAGATTCTGCCCATGAACTGAGCCATTTCTACAGGAGTCTTCCCGTTGCCCTATCCCTCCACCATCATTTTAAATCAATAATTCAAGCTTTGACAAATTTACAATTGTTGGTGAAAACCCATGCACATGAAATACAAATATCCGTTGTCTCCCCCCCCCCCCACACCCCCTCTTCTGTTACCGTTAGATCACAGACATAAAATGACATTCTTGTCATGCGTGTTGAGAAAATGTGGCAAGGAGTCTGGTACAGCACATGTAAAGTAGGTTGGATTGAAAGGTTTTCTCCAGTGTGCCGACTCCAGGCTGGCCCAGTCCTCGGTCACCTTTAATCAAGATGCTGGGGGCTGATAGGACAGCATGCCTGGCTATTTGCCTGTACATGTACAGTGTGAAAATTGTACATGTGCACCCCCCACCACTCTCACACACACACACACACACACACTCCCTTCAGTGATACACATGTGGCTTGGATGCCTCAGATGAAGTGCTCCGGAAGCCTCATGCAGACAACACCCAAATATACTACCAGTCCTCCACCCACCCCCCCCCCCCATACAAACATGGCAAAGATTTGAAGAGTTCAGTTCCATATAAGTACAGTTTTTCTCAATGTTTGGTACTTACGTGGATTATTCACCCTCGCCCTGCCAGGATCTTCCAAACACATGCAATTGTTACTGTGACCATCTTTGATTCGTGGTATTAAAGGTCTACACGATCCAGCTTCCTTTTCCAATGTTATCAGGCAAATTCAGTTCATTCCCTCTAAGTGAGCATCTTCAAATGAAATCATTTTCTTACTTGCTACATGTATTTATTAAAGCCAACTGATTATCAAATGGAGCAAATTAAGGTTTTTTTCTTCTTTGATTTGCAAAATCAAATGATATTGTTTTCTTGATTTTTGAAGCCAACTGATTATCAAATGGACCAATTAGTGAATCTATGGAGACTTGGACTTGGAGAGGTAACCTTTCTGTTACATACATACATACATGTGCATGTACATGTACATGTAGTAGGATGTATACTGATGACCGGTAATTTCAATTCAAAGGAGTAACTTGATCAGTTCTAAGGGATTGTAGGCCCTACTGTATACATGTGAAACAAATAAAGGAAAAACAGACTGGCAACTTTTGGAACAATTTTGAAACATGGCAACGAAAGAGTTTGACAGGACCGTGACATGAATCCGAGACCTCGGGTTTTGCGTACCAGCGCTCTTACCATCTGAGCTATCCAGCCGCCTTACTTACATGTAGATGGCAGCCTTCCCAAATAGTCAACTAGGCCTAGTCTTGGCCGGGGTGGGGGTGCCAGTCAGAAGCAATTTACATGTAACCATTTACAGTGTTACTGCTGTATGCCAGAATGTAGATGGATATGTGGGTGTTTTTTAAAGAATTTTTTTTAAAAAGAAATTTACAGTTAAAAATGTAGACACTTAAGATTTTGCTGATGTGTGGTTTTTTAAGAAAAATCTTTTTCCTTTTTGTTTCACCTGTAAGTCATTTAAACGTGCACATTTTCATATTCATCTCCAAATTAATGACAGCGCATGTCCCCAAATTATGTTGAGAGCTGCCTTTTCTCTCCCCCTAGATCTCCCCTCCCCCGCTCCCACCTCCATTAGCTCGTAGGCAAACATTCGCCAGCGAGTTAATAATTCACATAACACGCTGGATCCTGGACCCCGAAAAAAGGCATTAAAATGTCACTGCTCTGACCCCCGCACTGTACAAAAACAGTGCTAGTGAAAATGAGGTCAGAGAAAATGGCTCCAAAATGTTGCAAACTGCATTCCTGAAGTCTTGAAGACACGAGACCGCCTCTGACACAGAAAACGGTCCTGCTAGGATGGAAAAGTCGACCCCTTTTATTCTGAGTTTTAAAGATAACCGGGTTAATGCCCTCAGAACTGCCCCAGGATGCAAGAAAAGAGAACAAATGACAACTCTGTTTATCTTCTCTCTTTTTTTCCCCCAAAAATCTGTTTCCTGTGCTACTGCCAGTGAATTTGAGCCCAATCCTTGCAATCTGTCTGCACTCATCCCAAATTATTTCATTCTTGTTGCCTGTTTTTCTTTGTTTGAAATTCCCTCGCGGAGCCCGCCGCTGCCGGACAGAATCAAGGGCTTAATGGCTTAATGATGTCCGCCGTTTCCCCAACCCCCCCCCACCCCTTGTTACCCACTGTCAGTTGCCATGGCAACTGATTGTGGGGCACATGCACCTGTGTGCGCTCTGGTCTAATCTGCGAGCCCCCCCCCTCCCCTTCCCGTAAAAATCTTGCACCAGTGCGTGTAGATTAAAATGCCAGTTCCTATGGAGACTGACAGCATGTGGGCCCTGAAATTAAGAGAAATTTATATGGTGGGAAATGTTCGTGTACAGTGCAGGAAGAAAAAAATATAGAAATGATATGTGTGTCATGCATTTGCCGATTTCCTCCCCTCAAAAGAAAAATGCAAAAATTGTTCACAAACTGCTTTCTGACACAAATGCCTAAAAGAAATACAGTGGGCCCGATGATTCAAGCAAAACATTTCTTCTCAAAGGCCTTTTATAATTTCCCCTTTAGGATTTGGAACGTCTGATTCTAATTATCTTTTTACAAAAAATCACTCTTTTCTCAATCTAAACAAAAACTTGATCAGTCTAAAGTTGGGAAAAATAAATAAGGTAACACTAATAAAACTGCAACCAATAGGTCACTTGTTAGAATGAAATTTCCAATGAAGGCCTGACGTTTTGATTCAAGCGGAACCTTTCCAGGCAGAAGGTCTTTCTGGGATCAAGGAGAGATCTTGCTAGGTTAAAAAAAACCATATTATGTACAAGATAGGGCCTCAAGCTGCTGCACTACCAATTGACATACAATGCACTGAAGTGCCTGCGCATGTCTATTTATTGAAAGAAGAAAAACACCGTGCTGTCATCTGGAGGGGACGCCGGGTTTCCGTCAAAAACGTCGACTGTGAGACGTGCTTGTACTTGCCTGCGTTCTGAAACGCCAGATAAACTGGTCTCCGCCAAGTGGGATGCCAGCGGGACTAAGGTTCATGCAGTGGCTGGGGATATGTGCCAATATCTTAGACACGTAGCAGTTGCCAGCCGAGGGGGAAAGGTGGGTGGAGAGAGGGGAGGGCTGGGGCAGGGCTGGGAATGCTTGCACCGGTTGCTAAGTGATTGGCAAAATGTAAAGAGTAAAGTTCAGTTTGCCTGGGATCACCCAGCACGTTTTTTTTTTTTTTTTTTTTTTCAGGGGGAGGGGAGGGAGGCAAGGAGCATCTGGTCGCTGCCAAACGGGGTCAGATGGACAGCTCGTTGAGAGCACCTTAAAGGTGCCTGCCTATTTGGTATGGCAGTACTGGTGGAAACGATTCACCTTCTCATGCCCCGTTCTTAGATACATGTACAAAAAACCTGTACATGTACAGTAGGCTACATACATGTATACATGTATATGCCTACTTTTACATGTTAATGTAAAATGCCTTCAAATTCCTGCCTACATGTTAATGTAAAATGCCTTCAAATTCCTGCCCTCACCTGCTTGTAAGGGGCAGCTACATGTACATGTATGTAATACATGTACACATATATGTGCACCTCCAAATGCTGTCTCCTGAAAAAAACCCGATAATGATTTCAGTGATTCCATTTTTCTCAAAAGTTAGAGGGTCGGATGTTTTGATCCTAGCAGGACCTTTCTCAAAGGCAAAGTCTTTGTCTTTGAGAAAAGCCCTGCTATTGTAGGATCAAAACACCAGGCCTTTTGAGATTGATGTATTTCATGTCATTTAAGTCAGTTAGCTGCAGTTTGCAACAGTTTTTTTGGTATAAGTTTACTCCATGATTGCATTATTCTATACCCCCTGTCATCGCAGTCATTGTTTGCGTCAGCATGATGCATCCTTAAACGTTGACATCTGACCTCTGACCGCTGACCCTCCCCCACACTCCTTTGTGTATTCATGCCTGCAAGGCTGAGCCCTGCATCCTCTCTGAGCACAGTCTCCTGGAGGAGGAGGAGAAGGAGGAGGAGGAGGAGGTCAGCGGGCGAAGGGGAGTCTCTGCATAAACGTTGTTGTCGTAATTCGGTTTGCCGCGAGCCGGCCCCGACATTCCATCGTCTCCTGATGTGAATTGGCTCCGTGGCGTTTGCTCGCCCGGTTTTCTCCTCGCTCGCTCGCTCGCTCGCTCATCCGGCGTCGGCCGATTGGAATGTTGCAGGCCCACGGGATGACCTCAACGTCCAAAGGTCCCACATTCATGTCTGCACTGGGCCAGCCAGCGTTTCTGACGCGCCACTCTTTATTACCTCCACCAAGGACTGGTCATGTTTATGCCGGCGTTTGTCTGTCTGTCTGTCTATTAGCAACACATCAAGTCAAAGACTAATTAATGTGTCATGAGTCCCGAAATTTTCACAGTATGACGGTATTCTCACTGGCTCAAGATGATTCTTTTTTTGGTGATGATCGGAATCAAATCCTTGATTCTGGATCACTTTGAAATTTTCTTTCACATTGCGGTAAATGGTTCTTGCAAGAGGTCCGTGCTCTCCAATTGCTTTAATGGTAGCTTCTTCTTCTTTTAAAAAAATGCCTGCCCTTAATAGCATTTTAAAAAGTTGATCTTAAAATTTTAGATGGGCATTAGGGTTTGGATCCAAGAAGGACCCATATCTTAGTCAGTGAGATGTTCTTGTGGCACTTCAAAATAAGGTGCTTTGCTGATTTCTAAACAGAGCCTAAAGTAACACAAACGTGTCGCAGACTGCTTCGACCGACAAGAACTATCGGAACATGCACAGTCTTGTCAAGATCAACGGCCTGGTGATCCGAGCTTTGTATGACGATCACTCACAAGAACAGAATGAGATGTATCTGTCCTGCTTGGATTGAGATGCCAGGCACACTGACTTTCTTTCATAAATCAAGCTTTATCGTACCGGTATATACATGTACATGTACCTGATGTACATGTACATGTGCGTGTACATGTATGTATTTGTATGCACACATAAATTCAATGTGGACAATTCTGCAGTTCGTATGGCATTTTGAAATGTTAAGTTTATAAAATATGTTTTCATTTGCTCTTTGGGTCTCTACACAATACACACGTACAATACAGTACGTGTATTTTATATTTCTCAGCTCTTTTTGCCTGGAAAGGTCACCAGTAAAGAAACGGAAGCCTACTCCTCTTCTCCCCCCCCGACCCCAGACACAAAACAGACATATATGTAGGCCTAAACTATACATGCACATGCACATGTAAAAACAAATCCCCCTTTTGAATCTAGTCCATAAAAACACCTTCAGTGTATACATGTGTACGTAGGCAAATTCCAAAAGATTTACCTTGCGGAGCATTTACAAGTCTTTCATTTTTTGTACAATACGTGTACATGTACAGGTACATGTATGCATGTCCGTGTCTGTGTCCATTTCCATGAATAAATGAACATGTACTGTACATCAAAACTTGCTGCTTTTAATGGACTGCTTACAGTAGAGTCTACATGTAGCCTTTCACCTTGTGGGCATCGTCAGGTGCACAGGGCCAGATAGCCTTCAGCTGGAGAAATCACGGCACAAATGTGGTCGAGAGGTGAGGGCCATTCCCACTACGAAAATAATCGTGATTTTGAATCGTGATTCAACTTAAAAAAAACGGGTTGTTTTTTTCATGTCCACACAGGCCAAATAATCGCGTCGCAAATAAACGCGAGCCGATTGCGGTTAGCATGTGGTCGCAAGCGGTCGCCTGCGCAAGCGGGAATGGCGGGACTCGCTGACGAACGTACTTGTGTGCCTGTGCTGCACTTCCTGGCAGTAAGCTGCTGGCAGGAAATGCCATGCGCACGCAATGCATCATGGGCTTAAAAAAACGGTGCGATTTGAGCGGAGCGTTCCCACACACATTGCGTCGCAAATGAATGCAATTATTGGAAAAAATCTCACTCTTAGTGGAGTTCAATTCGCGATTCAAATCCCACTAATAATGGCGTTTATTGTGTCCCCACATGCAAAAAAAGTGGAATTTGAGTCGCGATTCAAATCGCAATCCAAATAATCGCGTTTATTTGGTGTACTGGGAACCGCCCTATCGGGAACAATTCTCACAGCTAAGCCACTCTTTCATGTTGAATTTAAATATTGAAAAATGCTTCTCCTCCCTGCGTATGATGACACTGCTGCCTCTATACAATGTGCATACACCATGTGCATTAATGTACAGTTCCAATGTACACTGTACATCTACAGGGTAGACTACAGCTGTACATGGAATTGTACACAAGGACATGGCCAGTTTTTGTAACACGCTACTGAGTTTACACTGGCAACAGATACAGGGGATTGCTCTCACTGTGCATAAGATAGTACGTGTACATTGTACACGTACATGTATACGTGTACATGTACAGTACATGTACTTCTGGAAAATTAATTATGAACCGTCGATCAATATCCACACTGCATGGGACGAAGGACTTTTCAACTACATTTGTGGTGGCAGAAGGTACTCCATACTCGGGCCAAATGCTCGTTTCTACATTATGTACATGCACATATACATGATGTACCTGTGTAACTGGTAAAAGAAATATGACCGAAGCCTTAGCCAAAGTTGTGCACAGACTAAGAACTACATGTACTCAGAACAATGCACACGCAATGCACACCCAGCATGAGTAAAGAATTTTTCCCATCATACTTAAAATGGAGCTACATGTACAAGCCTAGAAATTCTACAGGGTCTCTTCCGGGGACTCCCGACTCGGCCATTTTTTAAGCAAATCTGATATCAGAAAGTCTGGGTCGGAAATTGGAAAAAGAAAATTTATAACCGCTGGTTAGCGTTTTGGTATCAAGCCAAGAAAAAGAACTGACGCAGAATATTTGCTTCCATACAGCATCTTAAAACCTCCCTTTGCGGACGGCTTTTCAAAGAAGAAAGGATTTGCAAATCCACGAGCTCACACAAGTAATTCAAGATGATCCTGAATGCCTGAGGGACAAAGCGTACGAATTACTCTGCAAGCGTACGCACTTACATGAACGTGTACGTACTTTACATGAATGGTAGTCGTGAAGTGTATGGGTGGATTTACTTGTGTAAGGGATTAAGGGCCCTACCCATCAGGGAATGCCAAATACGTTGTTTAAGATAGAGACATCCGTGGTTCGAAGAAGGAAATGAAATGTTTGATTGGACGGGCGGCAAATGGCAAGGCTTTTACCGTCCTTAACTCACCAATCTCCAAAACTCTTCGCAGAAATGATCCATGTCCAAATCGGAAAGGGGTACTTGTACTTGTGCATGTACATATGCACGAAGCCCGACACATGTACATGTAAATGTAGGCCTACATTGAAAACACATCATCCCCTCTCAAGTACAATATACACATACACACAGGAACATGGGCAGTACATGTACTGTAGCAGGACTGGCAGGCATAGTCTAATTGATTTGCAAATTGGAAATTAATTCCGATCAACAGAAGTGAGTCTGCACATTCTGCATCTGCACATTTTTCGTCATTTCCATTTCAGGATACACACAAATTGTTGGCTGCCGAGAATGACTGAAATCTGCAAATATCCAAGAGTTTGATGTCCCAAGTTTGATTTCACGGAAGCTGCATGATCCACTCTATTATAGACTCACCCACTTCATTACCCATTGGTCTAGGATGGCGTACATACAAGATGAGATGAAATGTTTCTCTTTTTTCAAAATTGGCCTCTGATGTTTTGACTTTCGATTCCAGCAGGGCTTCTCTTCAAGGTCCCTGCAGGATATCAACATCAGACCCTCTAAGTTTTTGAGAGAATTTTCAATCGATAAATCAAAATTGATGACCTTTGTTTGAAGGTCCTACTTGAATTGAAACGTCAGGCTCTGTAAACTTTTCAGATTTTGATAATAAGGACGATCCAAAAGGCCCTGAACTGGGCTGAGATCACTTGTAGCAGTCAAAATAATCCTTTTTACCTTATCTCTGTCAAGCAAATTCATTTTTTGATCAAACCTGTACATGCAAAGGGAAATCTTACGTAGAACAAAAGGAAAAGGGAAATCTTACGTAGAACAAAAGGAAAAGCGAAATCTTACTTAGAACTAAAGGAAAAAGGAAATCTTACTTGGAACTAAAGGAAAAAGGAAATCTTACTTGGAACTAAAGGAAAAGGAAAATCTTACTTGGAACAAAAGGAAAATTCATTTCTTTGTTAACTCGGACTGTCTCTGGCAGTTTGTCACAGCCTTGTACATTTCACACGGCATGCGTACATGTAAACGGAATACACCACATGCATAGTGCATGCGTAATACGGGTGCATACCCTGTATACACCTGTACAGAACGGACCCATGTACGGAGTGTCAGTTTTCTCGACCTCTCCAAAAACGCACCATTGGGAGTAGAGGGATGGAGGGGGGAGGGGGGTGTCTACATGACACAGCAAGAAACCAGTCCAAGCGGCAGCAAACTCTCCCCATGCAGTAATGAAACTATTAATTTTAATAAGCATGTAATTGTCAGTAGGCTTCGATGCACACACATCCATACCTTGTTCATTTCAGTGTAATGCTCCTCATACCGTGTACCGTATGTACATGTACGGTATAGTACTTTTGCCTGTACAAGTTACAAGGTTAAATTATGCTGTTTTTCTTTGGCTAAAATTTCATTGGGCTCAACGTTGGGATGAAATTCCTCAAGACCTCTGGAATTGTAGCTCAGTTTTACACTGGACTGAATTTTTTGTCTATTTCTTAAAAGACAGGAGTTCTAGTTAAGGTCATTCGATCGTCCCGTAGTGACTCAACCTTTATACAAAAAGTGCGGTTTCGGGTGAGAAAGAGAAAGGTTTTCTGCAACAAATCTGACCAGAAATAGTAAATTACTGTACGTGTATATCACAAAAGGGTCGAGGGTCTACTGTAATGTACAGTAGCACGGACTAAGGCAACCATTTGAGAGAGCAAGGTCCCACTAGGATCAGCCTATCAGGACCAGGAACTTCTGAAGATTTGCATAAATGTACATATACAGTATTTCTGGCTGTGCTTCAGCAGATTTCTTTTCTTTTCTAATATGTAATTCGCGGCATTGATGCTGAACTTACCAGACTACATGTACAATGTACAGTGTAGCTAGTGCCTGTGGTCTACCATAAGTACAGTAAGTCGATTTCATCAAACTCATCGTAATGTAACTTGCGACCAATTCTAAGACGATCAGCGATGTACACAAACCATGCGACCTACAGGTTTAATAAAAGCTAAGACTGGTTATCAATTGCAAGTTGCATCACAATGCACCCAGACCCAACTTGTACATGTACGGTACATGCACATGCACATGGCATTGCGCTAGTCGATGTACATTTACATGAAGCTTTGCATGTTTAATCTGGCTGAGTTGAGCTGTGACATCAATGTTTGAAAAAGTCTCACCTCCACACGTGTGAGTGTTGTTCTGTTTAAAATTCTGTCACTGTCTGCCACATGCAGTATATATACCGGTAGGCCTACTGTACAATTTACATGTACCGGTACATTCAGAGCCAGGCCAAATGTCTTGATACAGTATACTGGTAGTTACTATTTAATTTGTCTCTTGAAAAAAAAAAATTATGAGGAACAGTATACAATGCTGTCTCACGAACAGCTTCTCGTGTAGGGATTGTGTGGAATCGCTCAGAAAATGTTTTTGAAATCTAACCTACCGGTACATGTGCATGCGTACACAAGCCCTGTACATGTGTACCGGTACAGACAATCATTCTAAAAAGGGCCTGACGTTTCGACCCTAGCAGTACCTTTCTCAAAGGCAGAAAGATCCAGCAGGATCAATCCAAAATATTAGTGCCCTCTCAGAGATTGAGATTTGCATTTTGGTCGTCGAAGTCAGCAAGCGGTTTTCAATGCCCTTTATTTATAATTAATATGTACCTAATTCTATGTGCAGTTCCTGTATCTCATCAATGTTTATGCACACGTGTATGTGCTTGTGTAGAGAAGAATATGCTATATACATCGACAAACATCACAACACAGGTGGCAGTCGCCAGCACTTTAGAAAACAAATTATGGTTCAGTTTGTGCGAAGGTTGAAATTGGCACTATCAATCGTGATCCTGGGGTTTGGCTTCTGATTTTGCCAAGACAAAAAAAACAGTCCAACAAACACGGGGGCCACATACATGCACATGTAACATTGATACAGCGGTGCGCATCTGGTCCAAGGCTACATGTAGCTGTATTTTCCAGGTGGCTGAGAACGTGTACAAGTACACTGTAAATCCCAAGCAATTAGTGAGAGAGAGAAAGGGAGAGGGAAAACTATCAGACAAAAGGTTGACGTGGCTCTAAAATGACAGGCAGGTGTTATTTGTAAATTGGAGATACATACATGTACACGTGTGTATGCCAAGTCAAAACATCAGATCAGCCATATTAATCCTTTCCAGAAAAAAAAAAAGCCCCGCAAGGACTGAAATGTCAGATCGCTTAACAACTCCATGTTTTGGGCAGTGTGTACCTGGTAGTCTACGCACTCACTCACTGGCAAAGCTGGGGTCAGCCAGATTCCGTATTGCAGACACTCACTTCTAGTCACTTCACTTCAAGTCAAAGTCTTAGACGCGAGCCACTTTTGCAAACGATAATGTATTGGAAATACATTGTCACAAATGTTTGAATTTTTTTTCTTCTCAAATCACCAAGCCCCTGCTCACACAGTTTATCAGATATGAAATAGTCCAGTAAAACTGTTGAAAGCAAATGATTAGATCAAACAGTGTACGGTGCGAGTCTGTAAAAGCTGCTAGCTGACAACGGCAGTCAATGCTGGTATGTATGGAATAGGGACTTAGTGTATTTCCTCGAGTCACAAGTCAGGCAAGTCCAGTCCAAGTCCTGAGTCCGAGTCATTTGTGGTCGTGACTCCAATCTGAGTCTGAATCCGAGTCGGAAGTCAGGCAAGTTTGTAAGGCAACGTGAAACTATAGGGGGCGGTATCTGCTGGAGACACCGTAGGTGGATGGGTAGTGAGCCAGAGGTAGGGTGTGGTAAGCATTGTGCATGATTCTTTTTCCTAAAACTAACAGCTGCCAATTGTCATTTGCATTGAAACATGTACATCCGACCCTGGAATGGGGGGGGGGGGCGCAAATGTACTGTAAGTCTGTTACATGTACATGTGCTACTGCCCATAATTACATGTATATGTACATGTACATACCTGTACATATACATGTACATACATGTACCCATGTACAGTACATGTACATGTACATGTACAGTACATGTGCTACTGCCCATCATTAATATAGATCTACATGTACATGTACATGTAGGTTCACAGCGTTCTGGTTTTTTTTGGTCCCCTGTCCTTTTTTTTTGCTTCATTAGGGACAAAATGAAATTGGAAGAGCTTGACTACCGTCAAGTGGCCTGTGTCTTGCCCTGCGGTGCTGTGCGCTGCAGTGCGTCGCAGTGCAGTAGGGATCGCTGGCTGGCCGGACTGAACAGATCAATTCTTTCGCTCACCTCTCCAGGGGTCGCGAGGACTGCACGTGAATGGCAAATATCGCTCCACTCACCAATTAGAAGCACTGGAGATGTCAAAACCAAAACCATGGACAAAGCAAAAATGTCGATCAAATTAGAAACATACACATTTCTTTAAATTCTTCAGGTTTGTGAATATATATATACATATCACTTTTTTAACTGTACTAAATTGCTAAATGTATCCAGAAGTGAATGCATAGAAATCTGTATCCAGATATTACTCAAATGATCAAATTACAAACATCTAATTTTCTTTAAATTTGACATGTTTATGAATGTCTCTCTTTTTTTACTCATAGAAATTCATATCCATATATCAAATTAAAAACATACAATTTTTTTTAAATTCGTCATGTTTGTGAATATCTCTTTTTTTTTACTCTACTAAATTGCTGTAAGTATCCAGTATTGAAAACATAGAAATTCTTTTCCAGATATTGCTTTTAGGATAGTTAATTGGTTCCCCATTCTTGACTATTAAGAAGGACCCCCATGGAAACAATGATAGGCCTGTTTTTACTTTATACTATAATCGACATCAATTACATTAGCGCCTATTCAGGAGTAAGGATGCTAATGAGCCGTGATGAATCATTGACTGCAAATGATCATAATCCATCACTAATGGTTCCTGTAAAGCCGCAGAATATGAAATATTCAAAACTCGAATTCATGCTTGTTGGTAAAGAGAATTATCGTACCGGTACAAAGGCAGAGTTCCTAGCATTCCCCATGGTCAACTTCCCCTTTAAAAGTGTTTTGAATGTATTCATCAGGATAGCCGTGTTTGTATAGTCTAACCAATGAGAAAGAGCAACTTACTGACAGCACTTAAAGCCCCTACACAACATCAGTAACATCGAAAAACAGAAATGCTCACAGATTTACATAAAAATTGTATACAGTTTGAAGATGGTTATAGTAGAAACCTCGCACTGAAATATTTCTGCCTAAAATGTTGTATTTTGAGAGAAAAGATTAAAAGAAATCGTTTACGTCTCACCGAGATCTAAAGTATTTCGTACGGAGTTGAATGCTGCATTTTCGCAAATCAAATGAAGCGGTTTTCACGATTTTCTCGAGACTCGGTTGGCGGATTGAGCTTAAATTTTCACAGGTGTGCTATTTCATGCATATGTTGGATCAGACAACATATGGACGCTATTCTTTGACCTCAACCAATGTTGTGTAGGGGCTTTAAAGACTACCCTCTGTTTAAGGAAGAGTGTGAGCATTTGAAGCAAAACTACTTCATCGGATGCAATGAATGGGACAATTAAAGTGTAGGCTATTTCAAAGTCGGGACCAACTAAGCGGGAACAAGAGGTTGTCTGCAGCATCAAATCTAGTTGGGAAGTCTGAAAACAATGGCGCCATTTAGGTCCTTGCTCAATGCAGTTACATTGTATACCGTACATGTACATGTATTCAGTACTGTTTCACTGAGTTAAAATCCATTATATAGCTCTCCATCAATAGCAATGGGATTTTGAAAGGGATCATTTCAAGGCCACGGTCAAAAGAGAGCCAGCCGGATGTCCTTATTTCACTGGAACCACGCATGCAAACCCCGGTCTTTAAGATTTTTTTTTTTTAAGTGTATCTGTCTGTCAGCAGTCAGCATGGTAGGCCTACCTGTAATGCTGATACATTATTGCTCTTTGTGGAATTTGCCGCCAATTTGCGGTCAGGTTTAAAAACGTCATGAATATGATATGTCCTACACGACTTCACTCAACAATCAACTGCAAAATGTCAAGCACCTTCCCCACCATCAGAATCGATCAGGCCCGGATCAAGTGGCAACAGATCCACGGCATCCCCTCCCTGGAACGTTTGACTCGCGTCTTTTCAACCCCCCAAAAATTATAATACTATTTTTTTGGATGGCTTGGGAGGTGAGGATTTGGGATATTGTCACAGTCTCTCTCGGCTGAGAACTCGTTTGGTCCCAAAGTCAGACCTCTGTCATTGTTTGTCGCCAAATCTAAATTTGATCCCGTGTCTAACTATATAATGAAATTTTAATTGCAAGGTCAGTCTTGGAGAAGGTGCTTTAGAAATAGGGGGCGAAATTAAGAATGGGTCTCTATACCATTGTGGGTAGAGTGTTAATAATGCTCGCAGGCCACTATGAAAACTGTGGGAAAAGAGATGGGGAGGTGGAGAGGAAAGAAGAAGAAAGAGGGAGTGGATGAGAGGGAGATGGAGAGGGAGGGGGAGATGGAGATGGAGAGGGAGAGGAAGAGGGAGAGGGAGAGGGAGAGGGAGAGGGAGAGGGAGAGAGAGATGGAGAGGGAGAGGGAGAGGGAGAGGAAGAGGGAGAGGAAGAGGGAGAGGGAGAGGAAGAGGGACAGGGACAGGGACAGGGACAGGGACAGGGACAGGAAGAGGGAGTGGGAGGGGAGAGAGAGAGAGAGGGGGAGAGGGAGAGGGAGAGGGAGAGGGAGAGGGAGCGGATGAGAGGGAGATGGAGAGGTAGAGGGAGAGGGAGAGGGAGAGAGAGAGAGAGAGAGGGGGGGAGGGAGATGGAGAGGGAGAGGGAGAGGGAGAGGGAGAGGGAGAGGGAGAGGGAGCGGATGAGAGGGAGATGGAGGGGAGTGGATGAGAGGGGGAGAGGGAGAGGGAGAGAGAGAGAGAGAGAGGGGGAGAGGGAGAGGGAGAGGAAGAGGGGAGAGAGGAGTGGGAGACAGAGAATGAGATGAAGAAAGCGAGGAGAAAGAGATGGGGTGGGAGAGGGAGAGAGGGGGAGGGTGGGAGAAGGAGAGAGAGAGAGGGGAGAGAGAGAGGAGAAAGAGAGGGGAGAGACAGAGATTCAGAGACAGGGTGAACAATAGGAAAACAACAATTGGCTCCCTGCATGTACTGAGATCAAAGAGTGACCTTTGCTGAAGGAGGCCTTCCTTTGGTTGCTTTCACCAATCAGCATCTCATCATGCCAATTTGGCTCGCTTCAGATGTCGCATTGTACTCTAGCACTAGCAAAACATGCATAGACAGACCAACCGGTTTTGATTTCCGAAGAAAAAAATGACCCCATATTTCTGCAGTCAGCTTCACTTTTTCTGGCTCCTGGTGCTTGCTTTCCAAAAACTGGCAGCCTTTTCTTTAAGGCTCCTTTCCTTTTCGGTCCTTTCCAATCTCTTTACCGACTCGGAGAACCTGAAATATTCAAAGCTTACCAAGACAGAGGGGCCTAGCATTTCCGTTCACGGAGGCAGCTAAAGGTGTAGAGTCAGTAGGCCAACGTCACGGTCAGCATCATTGAAGGTTCAGCTGGTTCAGCAGATTATAAAACCCTTTCTTTTGAGGAAGGTCCTGCTAGGATTGGAAATAAAAATCCGATTCCCTATACTGAGTATTTATCCTGTTCATTTTGTACGCATAATGTACTGTGCATACACATTTACATGTAGGCCTACTGTACAAATGTAGCTCTACAGTACAGACAGTCATGCAAACTGTAGTGTGTACTCTTGCTACAAATGTACATGTAATGCACATGTATCTACAAACACTTTGAACCCGAGACCTCTGGTTTAACGTTCCAGCACTCCTACTACCTGAGCTATGTACATGTACTGTACATTATAAAGTAGTGCACATGCCAACAAATAGGTAGCTTAAAGCAACCTCTGACCTTCCCATGGAAGGACAGCATCTGAATTGACTGGAATATTAAATTTATATTGGGCTCAGTGTGTGTGTGCACACATGTTCACACACACACAAATGTTTAATTTCCGAAATGAGAAAAAACACCGATGTCTTCCTTTTCAGTTCCGGAGCCCCTTAAGTTTCAGCCATTTTTTTTGTTTTAAAGTCGGCCCATTGATCATGCAATTTTGGAGGCAAAGCAATCGGGCAATCTTCCAATAAACCCGCGGCGTACACAGTACCAGGGACGGCCGTTCATACGCACGCGCTTCATGCCGTTTAATATGCTTTTGTTTATTGAGAGAGGTGAAACTTTATCAGCTCCGAGGAGAGATGGTTGGAGATTGGAGATGAACCCCTCCCTCCTCTGCCCCCTCGCCTCTGCGGCAGTTTCCTCGTTTTGGATCGTCGTTATCTGTCTCCTCTATTGACATAGGAACACAAGTGGATGTCCGTCAGTCCGTGTGTGTCATGTGCAGTCCATGTGCCCGCTGTGCCAGCAGTGGTCCTGCACATAATGATGCCAGTAAATCCTGACAGATACATGTACAATGTACAATGTACACGCATGAGAGGTGACCTGCAGGGAAGCGGCGGACAAATTCAATTATCAATCTGTCTCTTCAAAGGCTCGATGTTTCAATCATTATTGTAAGTTATTTGTAACAGGACTTTTGTTTCCTTTCAAAGGTGCTGTTACAACGTATGTACATTGTAGGATGCAAACATCAGGCCCCCTCTATATTAACTTGATTCAGACGTAAAATTTAGTGGGCCTGGCGTTTCGATCCTAGCAGGACCTTTCTCAAAGGGCCTTTGAGAAAGGTCCTGCTAGGATCGAAACGTCAGGCCCACTCAATTTTATGATTTGCATTTTGGTAATTTTAGTCAGTAAGCAGTTTGCAACATTTTTGTATATCACTTGATTCAGACGTGTGTATATTTCAGGTCCTTGTCAACGTAAGCAGTTTGAACAAAATGCAAATCTCGAAAAAAATTGACATGGCGTGACGCTAGTGGGACCCTTCTCAAAGGCAGAATGCAAAGATCAAAAATTGAGACTCTAGACTCGTATGCCTGCGCAATGCTGACATTTCAATCCTAGCAGGCAGAGAGAAGAAAAAAAAAGGTCCCACGAGAAAGGTCCTGCTAGGATCAAAAGGCCAGGCCCTGTAAAGTCTTGAGAAATTGGTAATGAATTGCTCAGAACTTTGGTGCTTCTACAACGGCTAGATCGTGTCTGCGTGTCTCAGTGGTCGCCGAGGCAGTGCAACACTGAGTCGAGTGCTATGATAAAAAAACAAAAAAACTTGACCCAATGAAGGAGTGATTTCTGCCTTCTGAGCCGAGTGAGGGGCAATCGCTAATCAAGCCGCATGATGGCATGGCAGACGTCCGATTAGTTGGCTGATTTTTACTGCGATACACAGGCGTATCACTCCGGTCCTCCGGGCTAGAATAAAACCACATCCTGCCTGCCTGTTTTTAGTTTGTTTTTTTATGTTGTCGCTGTCGTCGTTGTCAGTGGGAGGAGGAATATGATTACCGCACCCTCGGAGCGGGAGAGCGCTTTGGCCAGATCGCCATGGCAACTCGTGTCTCGTTATACAAGCGCGTGCAGCATCCAGGGAGTGGGCGGGTGAGGGTGGGGAGCGTCTGGGTGGGGGTAGGTGGGTGGGGGGACGGGAATGGGTGAACTTGTTCAGCAGGATATACCGGGGGCGTAATAGTGTGGAGAGTTTGCTGTGATACCGTCGGGGAGAGAATTTACGACGGTGAGAGGGGAAGGTGGCACAAATGAGATGCTGTGTGTTCGCGCGGCTGAATGAGATTTTCACTTATGGTATAAGGAGATATTAATGGCAGTACGGCGATGCACGCATATGTTACAATTGCATCGGTTCCATTGCATGTGGCTAATGGTGGTACGGATGCAATTAGTCACCACTGCTTTGCCACACCCTGTGCAGAGAGGCGATGCAAAGTGAAACCTTTCTTTTCATAGTATGGGCATCAGCATTGAAAAAGAGATGATATTCTTCAAGAGTTATAAGGAGGCAGTCACCATGCCTCTTTGCACAGATACAGTACATGTACATGCACATTGTATGCTTTAAATGTACCTGGATGTACATGGAGGGTGATCGGCCATTGGCAATGGTGGGACCTCCACAATTTGAGCATTAAGATTGGGTTTCCAAGAAAATAGTGTTGTTAATGCTAATAAAGGTCCCCTTGAAGGTAATTAATTGTTCTCTACCGTGTATGAAAGTGTTTAGAACTGAATTGGTATGAGTCTTATTTTGAACAGTGATATACAGGAATGTTGCAAACTGCTTACTGATTTAAATGATCAAAATGCCAAAGCTTAAAAAATAAAGGGCCTGAAATTCTGCCCAAAAGGGGCTATATGTACATCCCCAGAGGCATGTGGATACCGTACATTACATACAGTAGTTTCATATACCTAGTGGCACAGATACACGTGTGTTGTCAAAGATTTTCAAAAAGAGAGACGATTTTCACCATTTGTTACCGAACTACTATAAATGCACCTCTCTGCAGAGAACTTGGTAAAATTTGACGGCCGTCGTCAGTCCTGAGCAAATTCCATACTTGTCTCATGGTCATGGTGTCTTTCTCTCTTTCCCCCTCTGTCCGGCTTTCTCTCTCCCTGTCCCTATCCAACTCCCTGTCCCTCTCCCTGTCCCTGTCCCTCTCTCTCTTCCTCTCCCTCTCCCTGTCCCTCTCCCTGTCCCTCTTCCTCTCCCTCTCCCTGTCCCTGTCCCTGTCCCTCTCCCTGTCCCTCTCCCTGTCCCTCTCCCTCTCCCTGTCCCTGTCCCTCTCCCTCTCCCTCTCCCTCTCCCTGTCCCTCTCCCTCTCCCTGTCCCTCTCCCTCCCCCTCTCCCTCTCCCTGTCCCTCTCCCTGTCCCTCTCCCTGTCCCTCTTCCTGTCCCTGTCCCTCTCCCTGTCCCTCTCCCTCTCCCTCTCCCTCTCCCTCTCCATCTCCCTGTCCCTGTCCCTGTCCCTGTCCCTGTCCCTGTCCCTGTCCCTGTCCCTCACCCTCTTCCTCTCCATCTCCCCTCCCTCTCCCTCTCCCCTCTCCCTCTCCCTCTCCCTCTCCGTCTCCCTCTCCCTGTCCCTGTCCCTCTCCCTCTCCCTGTCCCTCTCCCTCTCCCTCTCCCTCTCCCTCTCCCTCTCCCCCTCACTCTCTTGGTCTCTACATGTATGTCCCTCTGTGTCTCTCTGTCTCTTTGTGTTTCTCTGCCTCTGTCTCTCTGTCTTTCTCTTTGTCTCTCTCTGTGTTTCTGTGTGTGCATCTCCCTCCCCCTCCCTCTCCCTCCCTCTCTCTCTCCCTCTCCCTCTCCCTCCCTCTCCCTCCCTCTCTCTTATTGTCTGGCATTCACAGGACAGCGGTCCCCTTCCGTCATTATCCACATCTCCACCGCACCCACCTATTAAGGCCGTATTGCCACTCACTGCTGTTTGTACATGTAGCCATAATTGGCTGACCAGTCCTGGGTTTTTTCCCCCTCGATCCTCATTTTTGTTGTTGTCAAGGTTGGGTTACATGTACGGCCAGCACCCGCTCTTGTCGAGAGAGAACCTCCATTGCATGGCCTTGGATAAATGTATGATTCTTGTTTTTTTTCCCTCTCCATATGATTTGTTTCCCCCCCCCCCCTCCTCCCCTCCTTTCTAAACCGAGGCACGTACCGGACGTAAAGACATGCTTGCACTCGCATGCGGATGAGTTGTTAGTTAGTGTACCAGAGAACAATATGCTTTAATCATGCCAGCATCACCCATAGCGCGTGCAATTTGTCATGCTCGCCATCATGCTCGACACGCTAGAAACGGCTGTCCTACTTTACAATTTTCAGATGGTCCCACTTTCCCCCCCCCCTTAATTTCTTCGTCAAAATACATGTGTAGCATACGCATGCACGTTGCAATTGCCAACCTTTTCTGATGAGAGTACCATTTTGTGAAATTCCCTCCCAGAGGTCTTTGGTCGAGGTGTTATAAACATTATAAACTTGAGAAATGTGCCAAATGTATGGCTACAAATGTTAATGTCAATGTGTGCATGTGCTGCACATGTTGATGACACAGGTATCGGTGAATCCGTATTCACTCTGTGCATTCTTTCATCCTGCACAATGTGGGTTTTTTTGTGGGGGGGGGGATGATGTTGTATTCAGGGCATAGGTGGGAAATAGTGATTTGAGGGATGATAATTGCACATGCATCCCCCAGTGTACACACTTTGTTCTGTTGGAGTTTGAGTTGGATCAGATCCTCCACTCACAGGAACTGCTTCGGACCAACCAGGCTTGAGGAAAGACTATAGACACAGTGAAGCATTGTACAGTACATTCTGTCCATTGTGCCAGTGCCGCATGGTGCAGGTCACTCAGCCTTGAGGAAAGACTACAGTGCACAATGTCAATAGCACTCGGTGCTGACCTTATTATCAGCCTTGAAAGAGGACTGTAGGCACATTAAAGCATACATGTACACCTGCACATCTACATTTCCTGTGTCAATGCCACATAGTGCCGATCATTCAGCCTTGAAAAAAAGACTACAGGCACATTGACGCAGACACATGCATTTTCCCCATTTTAAACTATTTCCAGTAATCTCCTGACAATCTGTGTTGGGAGCATAAAAGATTCTTTTTTTGTCCACTTTGAACGAATTGATCCTATGCTATTATCATTGTTATTATTATTATTTATTTGACCAATAGAAATTAGACAGAAACGTACAAAGCAAACACAAGTTAATGTAATAAATAAATTATAATCAGAGATCAGAGAAACTCCACTAGGTACTGCAAAATCCTCAGAAAGGATTGGGTGTGCCCATTTGCTTTGACT